>CAJVQA010003737.1:0-18825 GCA_910591915.1 Cetraspora pellucida | reverse complement strand
CTCCAGCCAGACTTGAACTGTTGACCTTGACTGTGGAGGGTATGGGAGCTTAACCGCTAAGCTATGGGACCCACACCATTAAAAATTATTATTTATTAATTCATATTATTTAGAATAAAGATATATTATCTCATTCAGATATAGAAAAAAATAATCTTTCAGCAGGTTCTGAGTCTTTCTTTAAAGAAAATAAATCATTTCAAATAGAATTTAATGAAATTGATTCAGAAGACTATAATGGTGCTTCAATTAATAATGCTTATCATAACCTACAACATTCAGAAACTGTCAAATAGCCAAATGATGCTTATTAAGATTTTATAGAAATAATCAATAAGTACTATCTGTTTAATCTAGCTAGCAGCACTATTATAAATTTTTTAATAAATATTTTAATTTGGATGTTTTACCACTTTCTTTAACAACAAAGATTAGAAAAGAATTTTTGGATAACTCTACTATTACTTATATGAAGTTCAAAAAAGCTCCTATTACAATGATTCAAAGCATCAGATATATATTTTATTATTAATCTTTGATTAAAGCTATAAAGTCTTTATTAATGATCGATAGTATTAATAAGGCATTGGTAATTAACTTTGAAAACAAAAGAGAAATAAATAATAAGTCCTCTGTTTTTGAAAAGCAATATAATTTTAACTAGTGGCAATGAGAAGAATTATCATTACTTATTGGACAACAATTATTATCAATAATTCTTTATTCTGATACAACAAACTTAGACTATTTAGGAAAGTCTTTTGGATATTCTATATTTTTATCTCTAAGCAATATTCTATATTTTTTATAAAATAAGCCAAAGTCTAAAGCTTTAATTGGATGTCTACCTATTTTGAAAATCAAAGATTCTAAAACAAATAACTCTGAAGAATTTCAAAAATTACAAAAAGAAGTTTTTTATACATGTTTAAAAATTTTATTAAAACTTATTGCTAATAGTTTAGAGCTTAATTTTGTTATTTATAATAATATAGTTATATTTATATCATGAATTTCAATAATAATAGCTAATTTATTTGAAGCAAATAAGATGGCTAACACTTACTAGCAATCTACATCAAATAGGCTCTCTTATTTTTGTTTTATATTGAGAGATGACTTGAATAATATAAAATTAACTATTATATCACCTAGAATACCTTATAATATAAAGGAAACAATTGATAATACTAATGCATATTATTATTCAATTTATCCTAAAATAAACACATTTTTGAAATATAAGTATGATATTTTGTATTATCAAATTAAGTAATATATAAAATAGTAAATATAGTTTTTTTTTTTTTTTGAAATTAATCTGATCAAGTTATATAAATTATTATTATTTTTTTTAAATATTCCTATTATTTCAACAACTAGGGGTGCAGATGGTGCTCTTTTATTAAGAATATTATATATAACTTAGTTACTTTTTAAATATTTACATATTAGTTTAAAAGATTTAGATCTAGAACTAAAAAGATGGTTTTTTAGAATTCATATTTCTTTTGAAATATGATTTCTAATAAGAGAGTTTAGAAAGTTAAGAAGTGTATCTAAATTTCACCATTTTACTGAAGTGTATCGACACCATATCTTGTGAATTATAGTAATATATAACTAGATCAAAGCTGTTAGAGCATGAGAACAAGTATTGTTGGAGGCTTAAAAGATATCATCTAGTAAAGATAGTATAGGTATTTCTTCATTAATATTAAGAAAACTGTAAGCTTTCTTTCAGATTATTATGCTTCGAAGGTATTCTAAAGTAAAGTGTTCTATAGTTTGTACTTTATTTGAGCACCAAGTACAGTTTCCTGTTTTTGATAATTCAATATATCTTAGACAATATCTTAGTAGAAGTGCTTTGTGAAAAAGATGCCAAAAAACATCTTTTTTCTTGTTACAAACAGACTTCAAAGAGAGCCAGATATGCTGTAATGTCTGCGAAGGAGTTTGTAATAAAGTTGATAAAAAAGAAGATTCTTTTAAAAGTTCTAAAATTTTCTTAACTGAGAGTTCATCTTTTTTAATTTCTTCAATGCTAATTTCATTACTGTTCCAAGGCCAGTTGGAAGTATATAGAACTTTGTCTTTTATTCTTGTCTAGGCCTTTAAGTAAGGTTTCTATTTTGAAGGCCAGACTTTTATACTTGTGTTGCCAGAATTTAGTACCTGAGTAAAAGAAATGTTTTTTCTATCATTAAGTATTAACTGTATCTTATTTTTTTCATATGTTGCCTATATAAAGTTAGATGTAAGAAGTTTTATTCAAACTGTTATTAAGTAAGCATCTAGTATGTCTTTGATAACTGGAACTTGAAAATCTGCTAGCTCTGTCGATTGCTGAATGATGGAGTATCTGAGAAGCATCTGTGATATGTCTTTAATCCAAAGAGTTATAATTCTGTTTATTTCTGCCACTTGCTTTCTGTTTAAAAGAAGCAAATAGGCTAAGTACCAAACTTTAGATAGGATAAATAATTTTGTAATTAAAATTTTCTCTTTAAAAGAGAGGTTTCTGTTTAGAAGTTTGTCAAGAGATTTTTTTAGCTTATTAATAGTAGTGGCCCAAAAATCTTTTTTCAGTTGGCTATTAGTAAGAATGTTGTAACTCAGAATAGTAATATTTTCTTGTTCTTCCAATTTGATAAATTGGTTTTCATTAGTAAGCTTTATTCATCAAGCTATAGCTGTAAGAAAAACTAATTTGGTTTTAGTTCTATTAATTTTTGCATTTGAAGTTGCCTTATATAGGCTTAGTGCTGTTATAGTTTTGTTCCAATCTGAAGATGATCCAATTCCTATCATTAAATTATCTGCATAAGCAGAAGTTCTAAAAAACTGATTTTCTAGTTTTATACTCTGTAATTAACTTTTTAAGTTCCTTATAAGAGACTCAAAGGCTAGTATATAAAAAAGTAAAGAAAGTGAATCTTCTTGTCTAACTCCTCTTTCTACTCTGAGTAGTCTGGAGATAGCTTCAGCATTTATGATATGAGTCTCTTGGTTAGAGAATAAATTATATACTAGGCTTATAAACTTGTAATCAAAGTTCATATTCTTCAGAATAAGTTCTAAAAAATCATGTTTGATATGATCAAATTCTTTTTGTTAATCAATGAAAAATAACCAATATTGTTTAGAAGGATCTAATTGGTTTTTTAGAGTAGTGATAATATTGAGAGCTGTATCAGTAATAGATCTGTTTTTAATAAATCCATGTTGTTAATGAGATACTAGTTTCTCACATATAAGATTGAGACAATTGGCCAAAATCTTTATAAAAATTTTGGCATTATTATTTACTAGTGATATTGGTCTCCAGTTGTTTATATCTTCAAGATTTTCTGCTTTTTTAGATATTAGTAAAATTAGACTTTTATACAATGAGGTTGGCATAACTCCTAAACTAAGAGCATAATTAAAAATACTATAAAGAACTAGTGTTATTGTTTTTTCAGTAAGTTTGTAAAACTTGTATGTTAGTCTATCTGTGTCAGAAGCTTTATTGTTTGGAAGATTTCTAATAGTATTGCTGATTTCTTTTTATATAATTTCTTGTATAAGAGTCAAGTTATGTGCAGAAGAAACTTGTGGTAAGTTTTTAGTAATTTTTTTTACCAAGTTAATATCTATATCCTCTTTTTTATAGATTTCTGCATATTTTTTTCTTATATAGCAAAGTGTATTTTTCTTTGTTTGTTGTGAAGCTTTAGGATCCTTAATATCTTTTAATGCTAAGCATGTTTTTCTTATTTTATATCTGGCAAAAAAATATTTTGTAGATTTTTCCTCTTGTTCGATCTATTGAGCTTTAGAGTAAGTTTGCTATTTTTCAGCAAACTAAAAAAGCTCTTCTTAAAGGTCTAAGTTTAGTGTATCAATTTGTAAATGTAAGTAGTTGTTTTTAGAATTATATGCTAATCTTTTTTTTAGTTAAGTAATATATTTGTTTAGTTTTATAATTTTGTTTTCTACTGCTCTTGGTTTTCTAAGGCTCTAATAATAGATTGTATGTGTATTTTGTGAAAGTTCCAATCTTCTATATTTTCTAAATCTGAAATTTCTTTTAGTATCTCTTTTTTTAGTCTTTCATTTTTAAAGCAGTTTTTATCAAACCTCTAGAGAGCAGATTTTTTTCTTTTAGGATTGAAGTTAAGGGTGCACTTGACCAACAAATAGTCTGAGTTTTCAAATTTTGTGTTAACTTCTGAGATTAAATGAGCATTGTTTTCATCAACAAAAATATAATCTAAATGTGTAGCCATAGTGCAATTGTCTTGAGTTTTTTGAAAAAAGGTATAGAATGGTTTTATCTTTGCAAAATTAGAAAAGTTTAAAAAATTTTTTATAAAATCTTGAAGTTGTACTTTTGTGTTGTCATGTTGTAGGTCTGCCTCACTAATTCTATCTCTTTCTGGATAAAGATTAGTGTTAAAGTCATCTCTGATAATATTAATAGCATTTTCTTTAATTTGAGAAAACCACTTTTTAAAAAAAAAGCTTTCTGTCTTCTGGGTTAGATGGAGCATATATGTTGAAAACTTGAAATATAAGATCTTTGTACTTGAAATTAGTATTAATTATTCTGTTATTTAGATCCAATTCTATGTTTTTAAAGGTTATATCTTTGTTGCCTGCAAGTATAGCTGTTTTGTTTGTTCAGATAGAGTCAAACATCTATTGATTTTTGAGAAAGTTTTGTATATTTTTGTCATTTAAATTTGTTTCTTGTAGCATAATTAGGTCTAATTTATATGATTTTAGAAGAGTTAAAGTGTTCTGTTGTTTTTGTTGATTATTTAACTCTTTTATGTTAAGGGTTGCCATTTTGAATCTGATGTAATTGGTCATGAAAAAATTAAGTAGTGATACAGATTTAGATCTGGAAGTTCTGTACTCCATTATAGTGATTTTTGTATAAAGCCTTTCTGATTGGCTTGGCCTTTTGTTTTGTAAACATTTTCTTATCTTTTTTTCTTTTATATAAAACAAGTGTAAATTTCTTCTCAGCATTGTTATAACAAGATTGCAAATTAATGTTATTTGCAATTAAAACTAAAAGGAAGTTCAAAGCTTAAGGTTTTTCTGTTTCTGTAATTATAGTACTGAAAACATTGTTAATAAGAAGGTTTTTTTTATTGATATCAATAAGAGTTTTATTATAAAAAACTTTCTGATCTTCTTCCATTGTTGCTTAATTTTCTATAATCTTATTTTCTACTCTTTTAGAATTAGTTGTTTTTTCTAAGTTGGCTAGAGAAGTTTCTTCAACTTGGTTCATATTCATGTTTAGGTCTTTTGTAAGAACCTCCTGTTTTTGTGTTTTGGAACTTTCTTTTTTTCTTTCAAAAAAAGCAGTTCTGTTTTTTTTCTTATTTGCATTAAACTTCTTGTATTGTAGTTAGAGTTTTACTACTTGCAAGTATTGAGAGCATTCCTTTTTAATATGTCCTTTTTCATCACAAAAGAAGCAGAGTTTTGGAGCTTAGTGCTATACTGTAGTAATTTTGTTGTTTATAAGAATATAGAATTATAAAATACTTTCTTCTAGTTTTGGATCATCAGCAGTTTCAAATATAATAATCTATTGATCTGTTAAATATAGTGTACCTTCGATTAAAAGTAATTTAATTGAAGCAATTTTGCCTATATTATTAAAAGTTTTCCTAATTTCTTCTGAAATAAGGTCTTTGTTACTCAATGGAATATTTCTGATTTTGATTGGGAAAAAGGATCTTCTTGCATCAAAAGGAATGTAGTCATAGTATGTTCTGTCAAAGATTTGTATTCTTTTAGAAGCATAAAGCTTCAGTTTTTTCTTATTTGAGAATACTAGTTCTAAATAAGTATGTGTATCCTTATTAATATGTAGCTTAGTTGCTATTATGTCATGCCTTGCAGTTTTATAAAGTGAAACTATAATTTCATTTAGTGAGTCTGTCAGATATTGGATGACTATGATAAAAGCATTATCATTTCTTGATTTTATATTATTTCTTGGTGAAAAAAAAAAAAAGATTAACTGTCCTCTTTTAACTTTAGCAAAGAGACTCATCCAAGATTTGTTTGTAGTTCTTTGCTTTTGTTTATTTTAGTTAAGCTTGGTTCAGTTAGTGGTTTCTTATATTGGTTTATGTGTGTTGTTGTTGTTGGTACTAAGTTTTCATTGTTGTTAAGTTCTTTATTATATGTTTCAAAAATAGACATATCCAGTTTATTGTTTTGGTCTTCTCTTCTTTCAGAAAGACCTTCTATATTTTCTAAAGAAACTTGTTCATTCCAACTAAGTATGTTATTATTATTAGTGTTTTGTTGTACAGGAACTGCTAAAGCTGCTAGATAACTGTTTACTATTGTAATTTCCTCCTTAGAGTAAGAACTTTTTGTGTTATATGCAGTAAGTTGTTCCATATTGAAGTAGTTAGTAATCTTAATTTTTTTGTGTTTGCAGACTTCAAAAATAGAAGTACTACATTTCTTAGGAATAAGAGAAAATATCTCTGTTCTAATACTATTTTTGAAGATGAAAGAACTATTAGATAAATTAATTTTGTCTCTTCTAAATTACTTTTAACCTTAAATGCAAGTAGTTAGGAAAGAGAGATCATTGATCTTTTGATTTTTTAAATTATTTATTAAGTTTATATAATATAAATTATAAAATTTTAGGAACTTTAATATATATGAAAGTATTGTTTCTGATCGAATGCATATTTTGAACCTTGGTCTCTTTAAGTATATGCTAGAATATACTAAAAAGCTTTGTATAAACAATGTGAAGGTCATGTGTTTCAAATTATTGAATAATGATTAACAATTATTTCTCAATATCATGGCCTTAAAATAATAAAGAATATGTCAAATATGATATGTTTAATAGCAAATGAATTGTGAATTTAATGAAAATAGTAATTTTTATACTTGATAATTTATATAATAAGTATAAAAAGTCTGACATTAGCAATTATTATCTATGTCAAATATATTACAAATTTCTTCAAATATATATTGCTACTCAAGAAGAATTATTTATTAACAAATCTTGTAATCAGCTTTAGATATAAGCAAATACTTAGTTTTTTTTTAACTGCTTAATTACTAAAAATTAATTTCATAGACATTCATTATAGATTAGGCTCTGAAATTTATTAAAATATTTTCAAAATATTTGCAAAGTGGTCTTAAACTTCTAAAATTTTACTCTTGATACTATCATATAGTACCTAAAATTAAAGAATACAGGTCAATAAATAGTATGATAATAGAAACTTATAAGACCTTTCATAAGAGTTACATTAAAAATCCTTATTACATGTCTAATAAAAAAGATTATTTGAAATAAATGTTAAAAACAGTAAGCTATAAGAGAGCAGACAATATTAGATAATTATAGCTTCTTCAAAAATACTTATTCAGTAATGTAATTTAATAAAATATATCAATTTTACTTATTAAATTGCATTGTTTAATGAGTATTCTTTAGAGTTATAATCTAATATTTGTTAGCTCCTTAACTATAAATTATCTTTAAAATTATTTCTAACTATCAATTACTTTAAAGATTAAGTGATGTAAGTTAACTGAAAGTGAAGCATTTAAAAAGTATTGAAAATCTAAAGGATTTGAAAAACCTTTGTAAAAATTAAATCTAGAAGATTTGGATTAATTTATTTAAGAAAATATAAATAAATTAGATCTATTACAAGTCAATAGTTTTTATAATTTGCTAAATAGTTTTGATAATTTTTTTGAAGAAAAATTACTAATATCTATCTATAATAATCATTGATTAAAATTTTTTTTTTGCAATATTAGAGGATACTGATATAATTCATGCTTTATCCAGTTTTCATGATAAGCTGATGTTTTCTAATATTATTAGTGAAGAAGTTGAAGAAAAAAAATTAAATTAGTATGATTTGGTAAGAATCAAAATTTTAATATTATTACTTTTTATAATATACTAACTTAATAATATTGATAATAAATGATATATACTGCAAGCTAGAATACTTACTTTATAGTTTATTAATTTGATATTAACTTTAATTTTTTTTATTAAAGGTGCTGCTAATATTTAAGTTTTATTTAGCTTTAAATAAAGAACTATTTGAATTTGCTTATGTTTATTGGTATGAAGAAGATAGTAAACTATAGGATTATCTAAAATTAAAATTAGTTAAACAATATAGTTGTATATCAATAGATAGTATAGATAAAACTGTATATATAGTTCCAAGATTTGACAAAACAAATGAATCTTTAATAAATAGTTTTATATTCTAAAAATTTAAAAAGTATATTATGAATTAAGTATTTAAATATAAAGTAAAATTCAGATAACAACCATTTTGTTAATAGCTACTTCATTAACAATCTTAAGCCAATGCTAACTATAAAGCAGACCAATCCTAACTAAATCAAGTCTAAGTTGTTAGTAAATTAGTTTATTGTTATACAGTAATAATATTAATATACTGTAATTCTAGCAGATGCTTATATAACTTTAATTATATAGTAATAGTACTAAATAACTTTAATGCTCAAAAGGTAATATAAAATTTTATAAACAGAAATTATTACTAGTACTGGCTATCTAATAGTTAAAATCAAATATTCATACTAGAAAAATCAAATTACAATCAATAAACAAAGTGTTATTTTTAATACTTTTTTTATTTTTATCATTATAGCTTGTAAATGCTAAGTATTAATAAGTAATATTAAAATAATAATAATTAATTTTATAAATTTGGCTATGTATTAATTAATAACAATAAAACAATAATAATCGATAAATAAATTCAAGCTATATATTAATTTATATAATAAAAATATTTAAACAATAATAATTAATTTTATAAATTCAGCTATATATTAATTAATAATAATAAAATGATCATAATTGATAGATAAATTCTGGCTATATATTAATTAATATGATAAATGATAATAATTAATTTTATTAAGTTCAGCTAAATATTGATTATTTGATATATATTGATTATTATTTTTATTGATATATATCAAATATCGATATCTAGTGATATTTAGTAATATATAACAATATTTTTAAATTGATATATATTAATTATTTGCTATTATTAATTAATATCTATTTAAAAAATTTTCTGATGTATGCAAGTTACCAAATCAGTATAAACATCACAAATCACACAATAATTTATATTAAAGTCTATATATAGATAAACAAATTAACAAAGAAAATTCAAAAACCAATCAGAAGTATATAAATATAAATAGAATATAGAATTAGTAAAATGTGGAGAGAGTTTATTACCAATTTTTATGAAAAGAGCATACTGGGCAATAAACAGAATATATAATAAAATATTTTTTAATTAGTCAAATAGTATATATATAACATCAGACAGAGAAGATAAGATTGTTGTTATGCTCACAGAACAAAGTTCAAAGAAAGTTACACTATTAAGAAAAACTAGAAAATTAATTAAAAGAGCTGAAAGAGAATAACCAAAAAGAAATTAAACTTCACAGAGGCAGACAAGAATGTAATAATAATTAAACTTGAAAAAATTTATAAACAAGAAAATAAAAAATTAGTGCAACAAAAAATAACCAAAAAAGAAGAAAAGCAAGAAGATAAATATAAAGCAGAAAAAGAAATCAAAAAAAAGATAAAAGAAGACAATACAGTTAAAAGAAAATTACAAGAAGAGAACTTTACTATAAAGAAAAAAGCAAAAATGAAAGTAAGTAATAAAAGAATAGACCAGACAGAAGAAGAATTACTTGTACAAAAAAAATCAAAAAAAAACAAACAAGAGAAGTAGAACAAGAAAATATAGAAATGAATAATAAGAATTGAGACAAGGTTTAATATCAGAAAAAAAAAAAAAAGCAAATAGTAGAAAGAGAAATAGATATAGTAAAAATTTCTTTAAAAGAAAGTATATAAGCACTAAGCAGAAGAAATGCAACAAAAGCAACAGTCTACTTACTAATATACCTGCATATAGTATGCCTAGAGAAACAGAAAAAGAATATGTAAAGTTTATCAAATAGTTACTAAAAGACAATAAACATATTAAGAATATTAAAAAAACCTTCAAATGAGAAAATCTGTAAATTGAGATAGATTTCAACTGCAGTATAATAAAAATGAAGCAATACAAAGAATAAGTAAAAAAGAAAGTAATTAGTATAGAATAATACCAGAAGAAGACAAAGAAAAAAGAATAACAGAATAAAAGAAGTACAATAATAAATATGAAAATAGAAAATGTAGTACAACAAAATATAAGAAAAAGAATCATAGAAAAAAGAAAATTAGAGAAGAAGTAAAAGAAGAATATACAAACACTAAGGAAAAAGAAGCAAAAGATATAAAACATATAACAATCTGAGACCTGCTAGCAGATATAAACAAGAAGAAACTAGAATATATCTGCAAAAGATTCAAAAGAGCACAAATAATAAGAATTAAAAGGTTCAAATATAAGGCTCTTATTATAATTCAAGTAGAAAAATCAGAAGAAAGAAATACTTTTTGGTTCATACCAGTTGACAACTATAAACTAGTAAAAGTAGTAGAAGAAAAAAAAATCATGAAGCAAAACAAAAACAAAAGCAGTATATAGCAAAATTAACAAAACTGCTGAGTAATGCTTTAGAAGTTCTACTTTTATGATGTTTGAGAAATAAAAGTGCAAAATCAGTATATATTCCACCAAATAAAAATATAAACTAAAGAAGAACTGCAATAATTTCATTTGCAACAGAAAGAAAAAGAAAAACAACTCAATCAAGACCAATTATGTATAACAACTTCTATATATTCTAGTCAAATAAAAGGAAAAAAGAAGAAGAAGAAGCTAAAATAAAATAACTTAAAAGTCAAGCAAAGGATTTGCAGAAACAAAAAAAGAAAGCCTAAAGAATAAAAACACTAATCTAAGAAAAAAAAAAGTTGGAACAGAAGCAGTCAAGACTCAAACAAAAGATATATAAAAATAGAAAACAATTTCCAAATACAAGACATAGTAAAATGATTAGGTAATAGAAATATCAATACAGAAAAGAAAGAAGAAAATTTAGAGAAAATGAAAATAAAATCAGAAAGACAAACATAGTCAAAAACAAATCAAATAGAAGACATTTTCGACCAAATTTTGGACATATTAAATTGATTAGAAAATATACAGCTAGGCATGAAAAAAGACCTAGCCAATTACTTTTAAAGGCATCCTAGTTGAGTTTATAAATACAGATAAGAAGATTAGAAATTTTTTGCAAAGTGAAAGAAGAATTGTTAAAAAAAAAAGAAAAGAAACATCTCCTTATCTAGAAGTAGAAATAAGCAAAAAAAATAAAAAATAAAAATGTTAAAAATAAAAAAAAAATCAAGAACAGCTTAAAAACTTGCTTGGCTAGGCAGAAGAAAAAGAAATTACAATACTAGAAATTACAAAAATAAATCTTGCAAAAAGAGAAAAAAAATTTCTAGTACACAAGACAACAAAAAGATACAATAGATACTAAAGCAGTACTGCAAAAGACAAGAAAAAAGATTCAAATATAGGAGTTCTGATAGAAAAACAATAGGCAAAACATGTAGATGCTATCAAAAGAATAAATGATTATATAATAGAAATCATATTATACTTTAAGCAAATGGTATTAATAGTAGTAGAAGTCTATATACCACCAAGTAACAAAGAAGTAAGAAGAAGCATATAGCAAAGAATAATAGAAATTGTTGTAAAAAAAAATAGACAAGCACAAATAGTAATTATAGAAGACTTTAATTATATAGTAGACAATATTTTAGATAGCAGAATCTACAAGTAGCAAGTTACAAAAGATTGGCGATATTTAGTTAAATAAAAAAACAAGATTTCTATAATATATACAGAAAAATGTATCTAACTAAACAGAGATATACATGGTCAAATTCAGAAACAGAAACAAGAATTAACTATATATAAATATTTGAAGAACTAGCCTCAGGTCTACAAAAAGCAGAAATTGAAGATATAAAAAAAATTACTGAGAGCAATCACAAGATAGTAATAGCAGAAATATGGGTAAAACATATGATAATAAAAAGTAGCAAGGCAGAAATCAAAAGGAAAAGCCAATCAAGAACAATATATCTTTATAATAAAACAAAAAAGAAAGAATAGAAGAATTATGCACAAGAGCTACAAAAGAGATTAAAGTTAAAAGAAGTTTTAGAAAATATACAAAAAGATAAACAAGAAGAGAAAAAGAAAGCACAAAAAATTAACAATATATGGGATATAATAGAAGAGGCAATTATAACAATAACAAACAAACATATATTTAAAGAAAAAGTCTACAATATGATAACAAACAGAAGACATAATCAAGAAGATTAATAATAAGAAAAAATCATTGTAGAGATTCAAAGACTAGTCAAGTATGCAATAATAAAAAAAGAGCAGAAAGTCACAGAAACAGATAAAAGTAAGTAAATAGAAAACTCAAGAAGCTAGACAAAGAAATTAGTACAAAATTACCAAAAATCCAAAGACAATAGTCTAATGCTTGAATAGAGAACATAAAAGACTAACAAAAAATTCTTTAAGAAAAAAAGAAGAAAGAATAAAAACAAAAACAAAGAAAACAAATAGAAGATAACATAATCAAAAGATGTAAAATAATCAAAACTGATCAAGAAAAAATAATAGCTAGCCTTTTAAACAAGATATACAAGAAGTTAATACTCTACAGAGTAATTAAACAAACAGAAAAAGAAACTAGACTAGTAATGAAAACAGAATTAGTTAAAGAAGCAACAGTATAACACTATAAGAAAGAAAAAATATAATATTAGAAAAGATGTCAAAAAGCTAAAAAGAAATCTATAAACTGCAAAACCATATTAAAGAAGAATAATATAAAGAAATCAAAAAGAAAATTAAGAAAGAAAAATAAAATAAGATAATTAAAGAACTCAAAACAAGAACAGCTTCAAAAATATCAAAAATAAGTTATACTTTAATTAAATAAGCAGAAAGAAAAACTCAAAAGGTTTTCAGAGTCTATGCAAATTGTGCTTAGAAATAGGAGAGATACTGATAAATAAAAAATAGCACAAGTATATCATCCAATACTAAAAGACATAGAATGGAGATACAGTTTGAACAATATTTGACTAATAGCTCTAATTGAAACATTTAAAAAAGTTGTAACAAAGTTAATAACAAAAAGGCTTAGCAAAATATTCACTAAAAAAAAATACTTAAAGAACCAAACTATGCAGATCTACTAAAAAACTTGACAGAACAACTAGTACATATTCTAAACATAATAATAGAAAAGGCAAGAGAAAAAAATAAAGAAGTATAAAATACTTCTACAAGATATGAAAAAGGTATTTGATTTAGTTTTACTCAAAAGTCTTAAACTAGCCTTACAAAGAGTCAAAATACCCAACTTGACAATTAAGTTATCTTAAACCTTTTTTATAAAAAACAGCTAAAAATAATTATAGCATATGGCTTGACAGAAGAAATAATAGCAAGAGATGAAATAAACCAAAGCAAAGTAATATTACTACTAATATAATAACTTTTCTATAATCTGCTATTAGAAAAGATACAGAAGGATAAAGGTTAGACTACATAATAGAACAAGAGATTAAAGAAGAAACATATTGTAACAATATTACAAACTATCATCAAGCAGAAATTGCATATGCAAATAATACAATGTAGATCACAAATAATAAAAAAGAATTGTTAGAAATCCTTAAGATGGCAAAAGAGTTTTTCAAAATGAACAATATAGAAATAAATAAATCTAAATCAAAACTGATAGTAATAAATAGTAAAGTTAAAAAAAAAGAAAAAAAAATGTAGTGACCTAATGAAGTAGACAGGTTGTTAACTTCCAAGTAGCAGGTCTAGTGTTCAAATTCTATGAATAGTGAAATTTGAAAATAATATCTATATTATAGTAACTGTATCTTGTTAATCAGTTGGACAAAAGAGATAATTTGTAATCTTAGGAACATCATTTTAAATAGAAGCTTAAGGCATCTATATAAAGTGTAATATTACATGTAAATAGAGAAATGTTAATAAACAGTATTGCATAAAGCTCTAGTGCAAACCCATAATAAGACTACTAAATACATAATGCTAAGAAACTGAAGCACAAAAACCTATTTAGAAATTCTGAGTAAAGAGATAGCATGGACTTTTGATAGTACTACTAAACTATTAAAAGGCCTCAAAAAAGAATTACTAGGATAAATCAGATAACAACATATATAAAGAAGCATATACTAACCAGACTGCTAGAAACTGCCAAAGGAAAAGGATCTTAGAATACTATATTAGACCATTTGAATTGATAGTTTGTGAAGTCTTGTAGGTTCAGAAGTAAAGAGTAGAAGTTAGAAAAGAAAAGTATTAGAGTCCTAGTAAACTTTACAAGAGTATAGCAATTTAATAATTAGTCTTGACTGCAAGTAATAGTTTAGGCCAGAGCAGTACTAGGTCAGCTATAAGTATAGGATACAGAAGGCTTTGGTAAGCTTAGTATAAAGTTAAACATGACTTAGTGACTATGGTATATTTGCAGTTTAACATTGCAATTGATAAAATAGAGATGAATATGAAAACTAAAATATTTAAATAGAAAATGCATAAGCTGATTTTAGGTAAAACAACTAGTATAAATTTCAGGTAAACTACTTAAAATAGACAATAACTAAAGTTGTATAAATGGCTAGTTGTACACTTTTTTTATGATTGACTCTGTAGCTGTTGAATACAATAGTTATATGCCAACTGATTATCAATAAACTTCTGGATCACAATTACTTGTCTTAATATTAAAAAAAAAAAAAGAGGAAAAGGAAATAACTTTTAAAAGAAGCAAGATAATAGAAAAGCCAAGAAACAAGATAGTTCATTTACTAAGAATCTGGTTAAACAACAGAATGTGAGAAGTCTTAATAAGGAAAAAAGTAAAAAGAATAATAAGCCAGACAATAAAAGACCTTAAATATAGAAAAATAATAATAAGCCAGATTGTATATATAAACAATATAATAATAATATCAAAATTAAGCTACATGTTGCAATTAATAAAAATATCAAAGAAAAAGATAAATAAAATATACCAACTAATGATATATTTGGCAAAACAAAAAAGCAACTTACTAAGAATATTAGAAAACTGCATAATAGAATATAAGAACCTTGGTAGCTGCAAAACCCTACAACAAGAATTAATAATAAAACAAATAAGAGGTCTAGTAGCAAAACTAAACAAAAAAGATGAATTAGAGCAGCTAATAAAACTAAAAATAACACAAGACTGTCAAAAAGAAAGTTTAACAGAAGACATATAAAATATAGAAAAACTGTCAGAAGACAAGTTATATTGGAAGAACAATTTAGCCTGTCTGATAATAGTTAAAGTAAAAGAATTAAAAATAAATAAAAGCACAGAAAGTAAATTATAGACAGCAACTAGTTATAGTTTTAGAATAATTAAACTAGTAGAACCACAACTGTGAAAACAAAGTGAAATCAAAATAAATAAAGCAGGTCTAATATATCTAAATCAACTTTTTGACATAAAAAGAGAAGACTAATAACATGGCAGCAATTTAAAAACTATTAAAAACAATCAAGTAAAGACAAAAAGGCAGAGTGATTCAAAACAATAGAAACAAAAATGCTAAACAGACTTAAAAGCAGAGAAGCTAAAGAACAATTCAAGACAGACAAATATAACATACAGGCAATAAAAATTAAGTGAAAAAGTCTGTCAAAAGGCAGAAAGAAAAAAGAATGGATAGTATACAATGCAATAAAGAATAGGCAATTGGGAAAAATAGTTAAAAAGAAAAAGAAGAAGCTATTAATAGAATACTAGCAGGTGCATAATATAGAAAATAACTTAATAATTAAAATCAACAAATGCAAGAAGTATATAAGAGAAGAAGAAACAGTGAGAATAGTTGTCAATATTGAATAAGAATCAACAATAAGATAAATATGATTTTATATAAAGTAAATAGGGGTATTGTGACGAAGTTAAAGATATTATTAGTAAAATTTTATACTTTATTATATATTAACTAATTTTTTTTTTTTAGAATATACGTGACACTTATTTTAGAATATATTTAGTATAAATTATCAAAGTACAGTACCAGTTTAGAGCATAATAATCGATTCGTACATGGGATACAAAAAATCGAATTTTGGAAGAGTGGAAGGTATTGTGATGAATTAGGGCCAGGTACCAGTTAGGGTTACTTTTTTGATTCAGTTATAGTTAACGGGTTATATAGGTATCAAGAATACAATTTATACAGCATGTAGATCATTATATGAATGTATTGGCATTAAAAAAACTGTTACCTGATTTTTTTTTTATATTGTTTATAATAGAACTTTCAATTTGAATTGTCTTTTTTATAATATGGTTTAAAATTTCGTCAGATTGTACTTTAAAAAACCATTGTACTTTAAAAACTTAATTTTAATATTCACCAACCTGCCTTAGAAGCAATTCTGTCAATAACGCAAAGCTAGTATATTAAATTTTTAATTTTTATATAGAATGAAGTGACTATGTAGTAAAAATCATTAGTTTTTGACTTAAAGTTTCACTTAAGTAGTTAATAATTAAAATAATCAACTTGTTTTACATTATATTGGGCAATCAAACTTGATCTGCTTTAACGGATCTCTGAAATTGAAAATTGCATTTTTAAATATTTTTTTTTAGTTTAATGCTTTATTGAACGATATGTATTTAACCTAACTAACAATAAACTTTTTAATGATAAGTCTATTTTTACTGCATTTTACTTTTATGCACATCTTTTTCTCGTTTTTTTTGCTCACGCTCTTCCTTTTTTTGTTTTAATTTTTGCTGTCGTTCGATTTTTTTCTGGGCTGCCAATACTTTTTTTCGTTTCACCTCTTCAACTTTCCTTTCTGCTTCTTCATTTGTCTCTTTCAACTTCCCCCAACTTTCATCATTAGTAAGAAGTTGTGCAAATAGAAGCATCTTTCTTTTTTTAGAGAAGGGACCAGGCTCTTGTTGGTTTACTAAAGAAGTATTCAAAGGTCCAGCTTGCAGAACATGAGGGATGTACTTGAAAACCGAACATAAAGAACTTGTTCTGGGACTTTTATAGGTTCCTAATTCCTCTTGGGTTACTGTAAATTGAACTTTTAGTGATTCAATTTCATTTTTAAGCATCTTATTTTCTGACATTAACTAGGTAAAATTTATGCGGGTATAATGAGAATGATTTAGTTTAGTAGTTGATTGTAGAGAAGACGTAACCGGTTTTGAAGGCTGGCTAAGAGAAGGTACAATATCGAATCATTCTGTTGCTAGTGAGAGGTTTAAACAATCAGGACTAATGGCCTTGGGGTTAAACAGCCATATTCCTGTTGCTTTAAAAGCATTACAAATAGCAGACAGTGCATAAGTCTTAATGAAAGCTGGTCCAAAAAGTTTTGCAAAGGTGTATTTTGTTACTACTTTGCTAGTAGTATTGTAATATTTATCACACTGTTTCCCAAATTCCTTTTTCAATTTTGCAAAAGGAATTTCAGATGGTTGTAAAATATAAGTCGTATGTGGTAGAAGTGCATAAAAAAGTATTCCATTTTGGTGACAAAAATCGATGCACGTTTAGCTAATATGACTCTTATGACTATCAAGTATTAGTAAAACCAGTTGAATTGGAGAGATCGAGTTAGTGAAATAGCTAAGGTATATTTGGAAAAGGTCCTCATGCATATATCTGGTATCTGTAAAACCCATTACTGCTCCAGGACGTGCGCCTTGTAGCAAACCGAAAATTGTGTAAACACCTTTATAGTAGAGATGGTAAATTTTTTTTAAAAATAGAGTATTCAGACTTTAATCATCACAAGTTTTAAACTGTTTTTTTTTTTTTTTTACCATACTTACTTTATAGATAACTAAAGGTGGAATGTACAAGCTGGTGGCCGAGATTGTTAGTACAACTGAAATATGCTCATGAGAGTTACTATGTGCAACTTTATGGACCTGACACGAGCCCTTTTTTGCAATAACTTTTTCTAGCTTAGGTACAAGAACGAACCCGGTTTCATCTATATTCCAAATTTGTGTTGCTGTAAGTAAATTTTCGTTAATTATTTGTTCAAGTTTATTAAAATAGTTTTTAACGATTATTGGATTGGCTCTTTGTGCGCTAGCTTTAGATAATTCTTGAGAGGTGCGAAATGATAATTCAGGATGTTGTCTCATGAAACGAGTCCACCAGTCTCGACCTGGACCTTTATCTCTGAATGGATATGGTCGTTTATTGTAATGAATTATTTTCATTACACAATGGTTTACTCCAGACTTAGTTAAACCAAATCCAAGCTGTTGCATGTTCATGCAATATCCAACAAGTTGGTTTTTCTCATGTTCTGTAAGAATTGTAGATGGACCCCAATGATTTGAAGAGCCACCTTTCTTGATTGCACATTGAAGAGTAGCTTCAGAAAGCCCAAAGTTTCTCACTGCACGATTTACACTTAGGCATTTAGTGCCAACAGGATAACTGTTTAACTCATTAATTGCTGCAGAGATTGTATTTCGTTTGTTAAGGTAAGAGACTTCTGGCATTTTGATTAATCTTTAATTAAAAAAAAATAGTTAATAAATAAAAAATAAAATAAAAAAAAGATGATTAAATAAATAAATAAATAAAATAATAATTTAATAAATAAGTAATTAATTTAATAAAAAAGATTAATAAATAAAAATAAAAAAAAAGTGTTTAATAAATAT
>CAJVQA010003736.1:0-18827 GCA_910591915.1 Cetraspora pellucida | reverse complement strand
ACTAAAATACCCGTATCTCGTGATCCACTAAGCCAATTTTGACGGTTTAACCACCATTATGGCCAGAATTCTCACTTATACAATTTTTGTTAGAAGTCAAAGCGACATGTCTTTAGGGAACTTCTAGATTCCATTTTTTATTATGTATTTTCACTGGTTCCCACGCGGATCACGAATTAATGATTAAAAAAAGCTATTCAGGTTTATAAATATTTATTATTTATAAGATTTTCAAATTTCTATGACCACCGCCGGATTAGCGATGAATTTTATATTTAATTTCTTTGGTTTACATTAATTTTGATGGATGTTATGAAAATTTTGACCACGTTAACTAGATAAGTATATTAATTTAAGTGTATTGAATTCGTAAATATTTATCAATTAATTTCATTTTCACTTTATTTAGTGCATAACTAAGAATATTTAAAGGTCCTAATCCGGATTTGATCCGCTCTACCTACGTATAAAATTTCATTGGTAAAAATCACTGCGTCTCAAAAAAATCCGGAAAATTTTGCTTCCCAATGATCTTGCTCTTTTTTATGTTGTTTGACTATCGACACTTCCGAACATTCTGACCAATCAGAATAAATGCCCATGCCTCATTTTGGATAAACTAGTAGCTATATAACTACAATATATTAAAAAAACTAGATGGTTTCACAAAATTAAGACATTGCATAACGATAATTGTATTTCCGAATCCATTTATAATTTAAAATATAGCTCGCGCCGAAAGTTATCCGAATTTCGGACAAACTCGATTTTGATTTTCAGGACAGTTTGGCCCTTTATATATTGTGAAGAGTCAATAAAAAAGGGACAAATTATTTTTAGTGAAATTTTTTCAATTTTTAAATTAAATAACTCACTAATTTTCTAATCAAATTTAATAAAATTTTTTTTTTAAATTGTAGAATTCTAGAAAATTAGAATAATCAAATTTGATTAGAAAGTTATCGAGATATTTCGAATTTAAAGTTGAGAAAACCTTTACTTAGAAAAATTTGTCCCTTTTCTGTTGACTCCCTCATATATAGCTGATGTTTAATACAAGTCTAACAATTTTAATATATAGCCTCGACGGATCTCTATAAAATAACGACCTTTGCAATATTAACACATAACATATTTAAATACTATGTTTATTTCTTACCATATAGCCCCTCGTTTAACGACGAGCTAAGTACCAGTTATATATTAAAATACAGAAATGGCATATCAAATACATATACCGGGTGTTTCAAAAGTTCCACTATACGGTCCCTTTTTTTTTAAGTGACTTTATACAGTTATATATATAGATCACGATGATGATCATTATGATCTTTATATATAAAGTTACTTTAAACAAAAGGGACCGTGTAGTGGAACTTTTGAAACACCCGGTATATGTTGTACCCCAAAATGGAACTGCCCCGGATGAGAATTTTATAAATTACGAAATTTTCATCTAGACGTAAGTTTTTTTTATTTGTAATCGATAGGGCATATTGATATTTAAGGGAACGAGTTTTTTCCCCGACAAAATAATTTCTGTTTTTTCTGCTAACCCAAGTTTGGTTTTTTCGTCCCACACTTCCCATCCGCATATATAGCCAAGCGAACGGTTTCGTTTGATAGGTGTCCTATCGGGGCGACAGTCACAGAGGGATTATCGTTTCTGTATGCATGAACTTAATTAGTTAGTAGTCATTACTTTAGCGTATATTATCCTGTCTGGACGACAGTCAAACCTTAAGCGACTTGTCGGAACGACAGTCACAAGAACTATCACAGTTCTGTTCGCATCATGCTGAGATTTGGCCTGTCGGACGACAGTGAAATCTTAAGCTTTATTAGTTGAGCTTGTCACTAAAGAATGATCAAGTTTTGCGCACATTGCGTTCAGCAAGTATGGTTTGATAGTTGGAGCGTAATGAATTAAATAGAGAAAATTTTCGAAATGGTTTGTCGAAACGACAGCCAAGAATTTACTACTATTAAAATTTTATATGTCTATCCATGTTAAGAGATCTGATTTACTAACTGTAACTTGACATTTGTCCACTTTTAGAGATTTGATTAGGGACTTACATGTATACTTGCCGGTCAAATCCCAAACTATTATAGTTTGGGTTTGTCCGCGCCCAAATCCCAAACAATTATAATTTAGGTTTGTCCGCGCCCAAATCCCAACAAGTATACTTACATGAGCTTAAAAAATTGTACTTTTGCTGGCCGTACGGCCTGCAAAATAAAATTTAAAAAGTTTGCTTTTGATTTTACTATGTTCTTGACACTAAGTTTTCAAAACTTTTGAAGTTCTTCAGATGTTAAGAAATTGGAAGAGGCTATAATTTACCACAGCCAATTCAGCTCAGTTCGTAAGCATTAAATTATTAGTACAAGCAAAAAAATCAAATTTATTAGAACTACTCCAAAAAAGATCTATTTATTTCTTTGAGTGAACAAGAATATCTGTTTTTATTTACAATGGATAACTATTTATAATTATTCTATTAAACTCAAATAAGCTAAAAATTATGTAATCGTATAGTAATTGTCATTATTAATAAAAGTATTATGTAAGAAAAATATAATAATAAAAATCTATTACGAAAAATATTGTAACACAGGCCTCTAGATCTGATTGACTATTACGTTCCAGAGGTACCGAAAAATTAATTGCAACCCAATTTGCAATTACGATCAACTAAAATTGTTGTAAAAAAACAATTGCAATTTTTACTTTACTATAAATTTCGTTAAGAAATTAACAAAAAATGATTATATTGCCATTAATTGTAACCGTATCTAAATGATTCATTAAATTTGTATTAACCGTTGTTTTTTTGTGATTATCGGTTGATATAAATTAAATTGACGTTTGCCATGATTGAGTCTAAAAAAGACACTTTCGGAAGAACGTAAATTACACTGATGATTGCCATCTTTGGAGGTCTTCTTTTTGATTATCAGCTGTGATTTGGAAGGACATAAATACACTAACGCCTGTCGTTTAAAAAAAGTATATTTTTTTGATTATCGGCTATGATCTGGAAAAACATAGATTACACTAATGTCTATCGTCATTTGAAGGCCTAAAAAAAGTATCTATGTAGCAGTTGTTTGGAACTTTAGTATTCATTGGAACCGATTTATGAAAAAAAAAAGATTTAGAATTCTATACTATTTACATGTCATTGTAAAGGAATGTAAATTATCGTGCTTTTCAAATTAGCAAATTTCACGTATCACACCGGGAATCAGGAATCTATAAAAAATACCAATATGTGATTGGCTAAAAAATCAACCAAATAATTTTTTCCAATCATATATTGGAATTTTTTCCAGATTCTTGTGGTTTGCACAATTTGTAAGCCTTGCCGATCCTTGCCTCAGGTGTCGATCGGCCTAAATTAGAGTTAGGGTAAGAGTTAGATTATAGTTTAGGCCATGTCGATCAGTTAATGCCGACCGGGGTAAAATCGCCACCCTAAAAAGTTTCAATTCATTATGATTAGATCATGATAATAATATTTATTAAAATATTAACATGATGGATTTAGTAAGTGATTTTTTCTTCGATTCTTTAAAGTGAAAAAATCCAATAAACACACTATTTTAAAAGTATATGTTGGTTGCCGTAACCAAATTTCCATTAACAATAAATGAAAAAAGAATGAAAATCGAAATAAAAATTGTAAAAACTAATAAGAACATGCAATTGAACCAGAAAATAATTTGGACAGTTAAATAAGCTTGTCATCGCAATGGAAAAAAAGGATGGTCTAGATCACCTTTTTTATCATAGAGGTGTGCTGATTGGCTAAAATTTAAAGATCCACATTTCGTAATATGAACCTTCAGCAGAATTACCGTAAGAATGAGCTCAATTAATCATGGTGCTTGTGCACGATCTCGTTTACTAGTTGATCACATTGAGGGAGATACTTGAGAGCACCCTAAGTCTAATCGCATGATGCCAAAGATCGAGAGAATTTTATGTACGAATAATAAAGGTCTTTTTAGGTCACACAAGCTTAATAAATCGGTTCTCATAACATATAATTTTTTTTTACAGTTTTATAAATTTCAACCCAGCCGGGTTATGAAAACCGATTTATTATGTTTGTATGGCCTTATGATTATTTGGCGATTCGATAAGTTCGTGATTTCGGTAATGAGAGATTATAATAATGTGTATGTTACGTGTCAAAATAAATTTTGCGTCAGGTCAAAATTTATATACAGGATTTTATTAAAAACTTACGTTAAGATGAAGGTAGTTATTTTAATTTGACGTAGATATTAGTTTGATGCTATAATACAGTAATATATTAAAATTTAATTGAATATAGGTTTCAAAACCTGCAAAAGAAAGGAATAAAGAAGATAATAAAATAATACAATATATATATTTTTACTTTTATTTCATTAACATAACTTTGACAAATGTTAATAAATCTTCTTTAATCCAGTCAATAAATTCTTATTTTTTTTTTTATTAGCACCTACTTGCGTATATATTTACTATGAAAGCTAATCTTATATTCACATCCTTTTTTATGTTTCTTCACCATAAATTCTTGTACAGATTAAACTTACCAAACGTACTGGACATGTATTTAAACGAAAACCTAATTTAAATGTGTTGACATTGTTGTATCGTTCTGAAGATATTATCGCTATGAATTAAAAATATATATCGCTTTATATACTAATTACTCAAGTTAAAAGTTTATCACTGCCGTATCACAAGCTTATCGAATCGGCCAACAATAATTCGGTCATTTTTTTACCTGATGTTCCAAAATTTATGAGAACAGTTGTAAACGACCTAACAGTTATGTGAAAATCGCGTTATTATACAAGGCTTAGATCTCATGTTTATTGAATTTTATTCACGTTACGCGTCTTTAAAAAATTTTGCTCCATTCAAAATCCTCAATTTTTATCATCTATAATACATTAAATCTAGTTAAATGCCCAAATAATTTTTTTGTTCTAATCAAATAGCCTATTTCTTGTAACAAATACACATATTTTTAATTATAAACATTTGGAGCAATTTTTGCTAACGTTCACACTTATGATGTACAGTATAACGCTAACTAATATCGATAAATTAAAAATGATTGATGTTGCACCAAACTTTGATGTTATGTATAGTTCGACGCGAGAAATAACTTAGTGCATAAAGTTCGAGTTACTTAAATATTAGTAATTTAAATGCGCAATCGTTATTTTTTTTATTACTTTGTAAAAAAGAATCAAATCAATACTAAAATAATTTTATATCACAATCCAGTGATTAGAATTGCATGATTTTTACCACTGTTCGAATCTACAGGAAGAACCGTTAATGTTACACCAAGTGAAGGATTATATCCATCACACTTGAAGTTACATATAAATAATTTCCAATTTAATTTAACTGATCACCCCGTGTGAACGACGGAGTGAGAGATTATATCCATAACATACATTTTAGAGTAAATTCAAAATAAATAATTTTATTATTGATCAACTACATCGTGTGAAGGATTAATGTGTAACTTTGACGGTTCCTCCTGTTGTTGTTCACTGGATTGGCTATGCGTCATAAACCCATAAACCCTTATCTACCTTTTTTACTAATTTTTAATTATACCAAATTTTATTAGACAATTTTTAGATCAAAGTACTTTTGTTATTTTGATTAAATAAAATATTTTATTATAAATTTTGTTCATTTTTTTGTGTTATGGTAAGGTTTTGCCTCTACCTTATTAATAACTTGTAAAATAACTTATAGGAAGGAATTCTCAAGTTACAAATTATATTTACGAGAATTGGAACTCAGATTGTAAATAATAAATTATTCTCTACAATCTAAACCTACTAGAGTGGTTAAGACTCGGATATAGAGTGTGTATGGGTACTAACTTCGATCAAATTGTGGATCCAGCTTACATATTACAAAAACACCCTCTTATTTGGATAGTCCCTCTTGATATTCAGTTCATCTTGGACCTTCCATAAACACAATTTACGCTCTCCCATTGGCTTATTTCCCTTTTGGGGTCCGCTAAGGCCAGGTACATTCATATAATAATCTACATACTGCATAAATTGTATTCTTGATATCTTATAACCCATTACCCTTATCAGCATCAAAAAAGTAACCCTAACTGGTACCTGGCTTTAACGTTCCCCCTTTTATTAAGGTTAGATTTAGTTAGGAGAGAAACACATTATGTAAGTAAACTTGCGTTCCAAGATCGGTTCATATATCTTTTTCGTGTTTTTTTGTCTATCTTCTCGCTTTTTTTACAACGGGTAATTTCATAAAGTTCCGGGCTTTAAACGACTCACCTTTTTTGGGTTCATATTACAAATAAGTTCACGGGTAAACAATCTATAATTCTAAACTTAGAATTCCTGCTCTCATATTCGTACTAGCAGATCGAGTTTTAAGATATTATTTTAGGATATTGTGCAAAATTGTGCTGTGCATCACAAGTCAGATAATGTTAAGATAATATAGGCATAATAGTTTCGGTGTCTTTGGTGTCTTTGTATTCGTTATAAAAAATTTTTAATATAGATATTTATATAAAAATAATTTAGTGCCTCAGACTAACGCTTACATAATTAAATGATCTTCAATTTCACGCAAGCGATAGTCTGAGAACGACATAAGATTATGACATACCTAGTACCATGGAGCGTTCGATATAGTCCGTAATATTGTTTGGTTCATAGCGATGGATGTAATTAACATCAGTATTAAACAATAAACATAATTTTTTTATAGTAACGAACAAAACTTTCATAGATTATGATGTGTAACAAATAATCGTTCATTAACGTTAAGGACTCAGGTTTGGTGCCTGAGACAGATAAGATTGTTTAGACAGGTTTGAGTTTGTTCTTTAAACGCGTTACAGCATCACTAACTTCGAAAGCCTGCATAATCTGACGCATTGTATTGATTTGTGTTGATTAAAAACAAACCTATATAACGATAATGGTTGTTTGTTTTAAATTTATGATTTGCTTTTTAACACTTTTAACACTGTTGAATGCATTTAAAGTTACATTTTTGATACATTCATGTATGTATTATCAAAAACACAAAAATGAATTAAACGGCATGTAGATTTTTGAATTTTTCTTTGTATTGTATGTAAAAAAATTTCATGTGAAACTTTTATGAATTTGTTCAATTCTACTATATTAAAATGAAACGCCTAACCGTAATATGATTGAAAATTTGACCTCAATCGAAGAAATTAAAGAAGTTCCAATTTGGAAATGAGAGACCGATGAACATCGCTTATGCTAAATGGGTAGATGAAAATTATTCGATGGTGATTATCATTCACAAAACTGGTGATTAGATACATGCATTTCATTGAATATGAGCTTCTTAATTTAATACTTTCGATCTACCCTGCAATGTTAATCTTTTAACTTTCCACTTAATATGACAAAAAAAAAAAAGAGGGAAGTACATAGTTATCATATGGTTAATAGTCAATCGAAATAGGATTGTCAATTTCAAGTGAAAATTGTGCTCTAATAATAATGAGATTTTCGAGATCAATGATGATGGTTCGCCCCGAGTTTTTTTTTGTGGCCTATATCAATGCGTCCAATTTGACTTTCTGTCTTTTTGTCTTTCAAAGCTTTTAATCCTGTTACGCTGTAAAAAGACTTTTTAATTTTTTTTTTTTTCCTTACATTTTCGGTTCCACCCCTTGTAGCCGAGCTTTCATCAAAATCAAGGTGCTGGAACCTTATCAATTATAAATTACTGCTGCATCTTACACGTAGGGCCTTTTGATGACTGAATGAAAAAAAATTTATAGAATTAAAAATAAAACATGTCAGACGTCGAACCTCTTACCCCAATCGAGGGAGTACATCCACGTATTTCTCTTACACAGAGTTCTTTGCCGAGGGATTCGGTCATTACCTACAGTTCTGATGTTTTAAGCAGCAGTGCTGCAGAAACAGAAACTCGAACAAACACATTTTCGAGCAAGCCAAAATCAGAAAGCTCTCCACGCTTCTATCGCCAGAAGCGTTTCTGGACTATATGCGTTGCTGTTACTATAGTGCTCTTGGCCATATTTATTCCTTTATTTATCCTCGTCATTTTTCCCGCAATCGCTCAATCTGCCATTGATAGTTCTTCATTAAGTCTTAATCATATAAATCTCACTGATATTAAAGAAGGTAGTGTGACAATAGCTTCTAGTGGTAGTATTTCCAATGCTGGTCCTTTTTCGTCCACAATATCTTTCGATGGACCTGTATCCATGGTTTATAATGATCAAGAAATGGGTCAAGTTAATTTTGACACTATCTCAACTAATGGTGGTTCTGCAGAAATTATATTAGATGCAAGAGAATTGACAATCACGAACAAAGATGTTTTTGGCAATTTTTCACTGGATTCCTTCACACAGGATAATATAAAAATGACTTTAAGAGGGTCTGCTCGTGTAAAATCTGTTGGTATAACAAGAGGCGGTTTAAATTTAAATAAGGAAGTCACACTGAAAGGTGCTAACGATTTTCCTAGTGTCAATATAATATCATTAAATATTGAACAGGATCCTCAGAATCCTCAACTCGTAAAATTAGAACACGTTGCTCAATTATATAATCCATCTATTTTTTATATAAATATGGGCCAATATGGCGCAGAAGTTACTTATAATAATTCTCCCATTGCAAATATGGTGGTTGCGAATTTCATATTAGAGCCTGGTATGAACAATATTTCTATGACTGGTTATGCAATTAAGCCAAATTCTGTTCAGGATCTTGGTAATTTAGGTAGAGTTATGCAAGCATATGTGGCAAATAGTCCAATAACAACACAAGCGAAAGGTACATTTGCATATCCAGATAATGTAAATTCTGTATCATGGCTTACATCAGTAGTTACTAGCCTGACATTGAACGCTGTCATCGGTAATAGCACTACTGGACCTCAAGTAATTACAGGCTTAGATCTTGGTCAACCTAGTGTAAATTTTGATGGACAATCAAGTTATGCGCCTTTATTCTCTGCTAACAATGTTACTGCCACTTATAAATTGCCGTTTAATATCAATTCAAGAATATTGCAAGTTTCACAAGACATTACGCTCCTCACTCAAGATAATCAACCATTTGCTAATCTTACTACCAGCTTCAGTAATGTAACTTTTGATAATGGTACTGCAATCATGAATAATATTTCACCAAATCCACTCTATGTGGTTTCTGATAACTATAATCAATATCAAGAATTTTTGTCAACTTTAACAAAATCTGACCAGGGAACACTGAATATAATGGGTCACGCTAATATTGTGGCTAGTACAGTTTTGGGTGATATTCCAATTAATGGGATTCCATTCAACCTTTCTACTTCATTACAAGGCTTCTCTAATTTTTCAAAGGTCGCCCCTACTATTAACCATGTAACAATTATTGATGCTACTTCAAACTATATGCTTCTTGGAATTGATGCCACTCTTTACAACCCTTCAAGTATGTCTATTTCACTTGGTAATACAAGCTTTAAGGTCGTCTACGACAATACAGAAATTGGTTTAGCTTATGCAAATATGTCACTTGGACCTGGCCCTAACAATGTTAGTCTCCAATCAACCGTGGATCCAAACAGTTCCCCCCAAGCTTTTCAACTTGTATCAAACTTCATGAACAACATCAGTTCGAACGTTACTGTCTTAGGTTATGATGGTTCAAGTGGTTTTGAGAGTTTGAAACTTGCATTTGAAGGTTTAACCATGAATACAAGCTTACCACCTTTGAAAACTCCGTTGGTTAAGAAATCAACCTTGCATATTCAAGACACTACAACAAGTGATCATATAGCAACAGGAATTGTGGATATGGCGAATCCTTTCGATGCTGGATTCAATATTCAATCACTTGAATCAACCATTACTGCTGATGATTTACAGCTTGCAACAGTCTCTCAATCAAAACTTGATATTAATATTCCTGGAAATAAAACCATTACTACCAATTTGCCAATATCACTTACCCTTGATCCTGTTGTACTTTTTGGTCTTTTACGTCAAGAAGCCAAAACAAAAAATATGAATACCGAAGCAATTGATGCCTTGATATCTATAGGTAACATTCAAGTACCAGGGGTACCTCAAATAGATATTAGTAAAATTAATCCGCGCATTTTCGATAATTTTGATGTTGTTCAGTTCTCTAAATCTGCTATGAGTAATATGAACACAACCATGAACATTTCAGCTACTGTCGAAATTATTGGTAAATCTGGTAGTTACCAATTAAATTCTCCGTTGCCTATGACTCAAATCGTTACCAGCAACACAGATGATAGTCTTGAAATAATGATTAAATTCCTTTCTATACCAATTGCTACACAACTAGTAGCTGCATCAAATACTGATTTCACTAGTATTCAAATTCAAGACCCGAGCGAAACAGAATTTACTGCTATAATGAGTGGATCAATTGTTGCTTCTTTGGCACTTAATGCTCGTATTGCTACTCCAAATGGTCTTTCTATAGTCTTTAACGATAAAACCATTGGTGATGTTAACCTCCCACCCATCTCCATTGACCGAGGAACTGCGAAACTTGATAATGTAAAATCCAAATTTACAATTAATGACAAAGATGCTTTAGCAGACTTCACTCGACAATTCTTACAAGTAGATACCATCACATGGACAATTACTTCACCAAATATAACTGTTACTGCATTTAAACTCGAATTAACTGGTGTTCAATTTAATCAAAAAATTCAATTAAATGGTGCTAATGGATTCAAAAATGCTGTTAAAATTAACAATTTTCAACTTCCGGGAGATGCTCCTGAAGGTGGAATTTCAACTACCATTGATTCTACAATTTCAAATTCTGGTACAATTGGTATGAAATTGGGTACCGTTTCCTTTGATGTCTTCTCTGGTGAAACCAAGATTGGTGAAGTTTCTGCTGATGGTTTTGTCCTTAAACCAAAGGGTGTTTCAACTCTTAAATTAAATGGTCGTTTAATTCCTCAATCTGGTGTTGGTTTGCAAGTTATTGAAAAGATGTTCAACGACTTTCTTGCAGAGAAGGAAATTCCTGTTTCAACAAAGGGGACAGGTATCAACCCTCCAATCAGTTGGGTAGATTCTGCATTTAAATCACTTCTAATAGACACAGTTGTTCCAGTTCAAAAAATTCCACCTCTTCTTCCCGGTATAAATTTAAATGAAATGAGTCTAACTTTTACACCAGACACTGCATATGATCCTGACTCTTCTTCAAAAAAAATCACGGCTGACGTAAGGATGCCTTTCGGGTTCACATTAACCATTAAACAAGTTTCACAAGAAGTTGATATAGTTAATGATGGCGTACATATAGCCAAGCTTACCCTTCCTGAAACACCTACATTTTCAAAGATTGAAAATCATAAAGGAACTGTCGTTATTTCATATGAACATATCCCGTTAAAAGTATTTGATGATGCACACGACAATTTTGATTCATTTGTTAAAGATTTAACCATTAAGGATTCAGTAAAGTTTGGTTTTAATGGAGCTACAGATGCTTTCATTTCAACACCTGTTGGAGATATAACAATTAATAATATTCCTGTGAATGTCATTAGCACATTGCCTGGATTTCAAGGTTTTAACACGAAATCTATACCAGTTAATAGTATAGATGTCACAAATAGTACTTCAGATTCTCTTACTATACCAATTACTACTGCTATATTTAATCCAACCAACAATACGATCAGTGTTGGTGATGTGAATTTTGACTTTCTCTTTGAGAACCAAATACTAGGAACCGCTTTGATTTCAGGATTAACTATTATTCCAGGAGATAATCCAATCAGTTCTATTGTCACATTCAAACCAACAACAAAAGCTGCTAAAATAGCAGGTTTAAAAATGTTTTCTAATTTTATATCAAATGTATCACAAACAACCGTCATTTCTGGTTCAGAAAAATCAACAACAGTAGAAAGTTTGAAAGATGCATTTTCAGCAATAAGCATGTCAAAAGTATTACCGCCTTTATCCAAACCATTAATGGGTCCTTTGTTCCTTCACATTGAGAATACCACACTGACAAATAAAGTTGCTAGCGGTAGTTTCTTAATGAACAATCAATTTACATCTGACATTTCTATGACGACTATTATCAACGGTACAGTTACGTTTCATGGTCTCAACCTTGGATTGATTAATGTCAATTCTCCAATCCCAATTACCTTTAAAGGAAAGTCTGTTACAAAATCACCAGAGATCCCCACAGTTCTTAATCTCGACCCGAAAACTCTTGTTACCATAATTAAACTTGCAGCTAAGGATGCAGGTATTGATATTAGTCCGTTACTCCCATTTCTAAATCTCTCATCAACTACACAAAAGAGAGATGCACCTCTTTCTCCAGCAGCACCTGCATCTCCAGTTACAAAAGGATCTCCAGCCGCACCTGCATCTCCAGAACCACCTAAATCTAAGCCCAAACCACCTGGTAGCCTTAGTGAGCTTATCCTAACCGTACTCAACAGTATGAAAGTTGATTTATCTGTACAAGAAGCGGATACAAGTATTGGTGACTTTGCAGCCCCATTAACAATTACCCAAAAAAATGTGGATGTATCATTTGACGAATCTGCCCTTTTATTAATGGGTGTAGTTGCCGGTCCAGTTGCTCAAAAAATTATTGACAATAGTGAAATTACAATGCATTCTTCATTTGTCACTGCGGAACAGCCTGCTAAATTTAATACTCACACGGTTGGTGAGATCTCAAATATTGGAAAACTTAGAAGCATTATAAACTATCCGAGTGGTTTGACCCTCACGTATAATAAACAAAAACTTGGTGTTCTGGATTTCCCACCTTTAACTACCGATGGTGAACACACTAGTTTGATCATGACTACTGATACTGCATTCAAGATTAACGATATTCCGGGCTTTGTAAAGTTTTCTGGAGATCTCTTAAGCAGTAAGAAACTTACATTTACAATTAGCGCTGATGATCTAGAAGTGGTGTCGTTAGATTTTAATAACCAAACAGTAACAAACCTCACGATGAGCAAGGATCTCACTATTAATGGTTTCGATGGTTTGCAGGACGTAAAAATCGATGGCCCCCCTGATATGTCTAATCCAGACGCCATTGTAATAAAAGCTAAAATGAATAACCCTTCAGATGTTGGTGTCGATATGGGAACAGTGAAATTTAGCTTAACAGCAATCACAAGTAACTTAAATGAAAAAACGGGTTTTATCGGACCATTAGTTGTTAACAATCTTACAATGCTTCCTAACTCAACAACTGAAGTTACCTTTATCCTTAGTCCAACTAATTTTGATAACCTTCTTGAATTGGCAACTTGTGGAGGGCAAGCACTTATTAAAGGCGTTTCAGTTGTACCGAGTACCAAAGTTGATGTTCCATGGCTGACTATACCGATTCAAAACTATAAAACTCTCCAGCCTTTTCCACCACTTATACAAAGTGCTAATGATGCATTAATGAAAAACTTACCAGCAGGAATTGATTTAAGTAAGCATACCTGCTTCAATAATACATCCACACCCACAACAAACCCGAAGGAAACGCCCACAACAAACCCGAAGGAAACGCCCACAACAAACCCGAAGGAAACGCCCACAATAACACAGAAGGAAGGACCCAAGGGAACAAATGCACCGAAAGTATCACCCAAACCGAAGGAAGCGCCCAAGGAAACAAAAGTACCGAAAGAATTACCTCCAACAATACCGACGAAAGAAAGTTAAGGTAATCTTCCTTTTTTTAAAAAAAAAAACAATTTGGGCGGGACCTTTAGAACAATTTAAAAAGATTTTCTTGCTTATAGCGTGATGGATCAGCATGTTTTTCTCTTATAGATATTTTAGACCTTTAATAATTTTTGCATGTCAATTGCCTTTAGTTTACTTTTATCACATGAGAATGATAAACAGTTTTTTAGCACTATATTTTTCTTTAATTTTTGTTTTTTATTTTCCCTAATTTTATAAGATGCTGAGCATTTTCAAATGGAAAGATCAACATCATTTTATTCTTTTTTCTCTAACCCTAACGATATTCCACTTTTTTATTCTTAATTCATTATATTTTCTTTTTACAAGAAGTAATATAATTTTTATTCTAAGCACATAAGTAATTTGTGATAGTTTGTAATTTTAATCATAATTAGTAATAAAAAATTAAATTATGACGAATTTTAAATAACATAAAATTTACTACTCCAAGGTTTCAAAATGAATAAAATCTTCCTAAATTATTATCAGTTCGCGATCTAGTAAATATGTATAATTTAGACTGCACAATCCCAATTGAGTCAAAATTTTATTTTGGACAAAAAAATTACACATATATGGGCTAAGTGCTGCGAAATTGACAGTTTTTATTTAAGCTTAACTAATTTAAAATGTCAAAACATTTTTCACTTAAGGAACAAATATTGATAATAAAATTTTGCAGAATGATTCTTTGAAGTTTTTATTTTTCTATAATTTATTATAGAATTTATAATATAAAAATCAATTTTCCACAAACCCTTTTTTTTGTCATTTTCGTCCCTTATTGCAGCATCTAGCCCATATATCTACGAAAGTTATAAATTATGAAAAACACTTCTTATTGAAAAGATCGCTAAATGTGCAATGATTGATTCTAATAATCTGCTTTTTGTTGAAGTTGACCCAGGTAGTATAATTTTGTTTTTTCAATTAGAAATTTATACTAAAATAAATTTTATTTCAAAAACCTGGTTATTAACAAGATCAATCTTAGTACTAAATATGATTGTCATAGAGAAAGATACTCGTTTTTTGCCTGCTCTCACGGGCTAATAAATCTAATCATTAGTATTGTTATTTATTTATTTAATGAATTTAATTAAGTTATAAAATTAGGGTAAAATTATATATCGCACCTTGTATAATGTCTAAATCTCGCACCCCGGATGTGATATACTTAAATTTCACCGCCTATAAAAATTACCAAGTAACGCGTTCAAAACTTTACTTTTACTTTATCAAATCTGTAAAGGCGAATACACAGCAAAAAGTAATAAACATGAAAAATACAAAAGTAACATCTTTAGCATTAAACAAGTGTTTGAAATGATATTTTGCTTATAACATGCTCTAACGCCAAAACAAAAATTTTTCTTATAATATGTATATATTTATTTGCCTTATCAATAATCTAAAGTGCTAATTCAACATAACTATTAATATTGTATATAAATACCAATAATTTAATTTAGCATTTAGTTCTGCCTTACTTCCGTTAATTATTGCCTGTATTTTTGTAAAAAGCAGTATTGTGTCCTACTTGTTGATATATACAACATTTGTACGAACCTCTAATTTGGGTCCTTCTCAAAGGTTTTGTTTTTTTTCAACACTACTCAAGTACTGTTACTTGGGTGGTTGACCTTTATTATAATTTTGTTTAGATTTTTCACATTCTGAAAATTGTTAATTATCTCATTTTTTTGTTCTATTTCTCTTAAAGATAGACTTGAGACACAAATACAAGAAAGATATAATATTGACAACAATAACATAATGTACAGTCAGACCCCTCTATAGTCACACTCATTATAAGCACATCATATAAAAAACCTCTTTATAAGCACATTTATTTTGAAACCAATTATATATAAACATATTAAAAAAACCTTTTTATAAGCACATCTTAGTAAAAATATTTTTATAAGCACATAAATCTTTATCCCGGAGGGTGTGATTATAGAGAGGTTTGACTGTATATAGTTTTTTTTACTTTATATGTTTATGAATTTTTCTATTTCTGACATATTCTTTGTTCTATTTTTTTAATTATAACTTAAAGCATTATAAAATATACATATTGTTTTAATTTTCAATAAATTTTTTTGATATTATTTAGAAATTTTTCTTTATAATAACACAAATTTTAGTATATTATATATGTGTAAATAAAAATAAAGATAAATTAATTTAAAACTATAGTAACTTTATTATAAGTAGAAATAAAATTAAAATTAATTTTAAATCTATTTAAATTGAAACATAATTACTATACTTAAAATCTAATTTTTACTCTAATTCTAATCAAATTAACTTAAATTTTATTTTACTTACAACAACTATACTAATACTGTAATATATAACTTTATACCAATTTAAATTTTATTTATATTTATTATACATGAGGTATATTTGTTTACAATTTAATTTTTTATAATTGAACTTGATAAAATTTATATTAACAAATAAGCATTAGAATATTTTTTCTCTAATTATATTTTTAATAAGTTGAATAAAATACTTATTAAGAACTTTTGTTATTATTAGAAACAAATCATATTTAACTATATAAGTAGTATTTAATATAATAGCTTGTTTATATTTGTAAAACTAGTTCTATTATTTTTCTCTTATTAATTTTAAATTAAGATAGCCTGCAAGCTTATATAGAGTATTATTGAGCTTTAGTTATTATTTTATAATTCAATTATAAATTCTTAAAATAGTTTTGATATCAGTTATAAAGATTTTGTAAAAATAAGTTTGAACTTATAATTTACACTTTTGATCTAAAGTATATAACAAATAATTTTTTGTTATTAGAAAATTATTAAGTAAGAAATTTCATCTTTGCTTAAATAATAGTTCACATAAACTATTACAATAGTAATAGAACTGCTAAATAAATTTTTTTATTTTTTATTCAGTTTAGTTTTTAGATTTTTAGATAATTTTTATAATAAATAAAATATACAGTGAGTCAAATAGGTTTTAAAAAAAATAATAAAAATTACAACATTAAATACAAAATCTATATCAGTAAATATAATAACTAGAACTTGGTTTGAACTCTTTTAATAAATTTAAATATTTAGATATGTATAATAAAAGATTCATTACTAACTAATGTTTAACAAACAAGCAAGTTTTGTATTTATTATCAATTATTATAAAAACCCTAATGACATCTGATATTAGTTGGTATAAACAGTATTGTCATTAACAATAATATTATGATATTTGAGTTATAGGTTAACCTGATTAGAGAATATCCAAAAAGGTAGATTAACTAATCATCTTAATTTAATTTAAAATTAATAACTTAATATAAATTTTTAATTTATTTTTGCATTAATAATATAAGTAGCATAGATGCATTATTGTTAATTTTATTAGTTTTTTTATATTTTTGAATTGCATTTTCTAAATTCTAGTTTTAAAAATGCAAATTTAAAAAACATGCTTTTATAAGTCTTTTTTGTACTATAAGTAATAAATTCTTATATTTTAATAATAATAAAATTTTATAAAATGTTTTATTAGTAAATAACTGATAGTTTGTTACAAATTTTTAGATTTCAAAAAATAATAAATGATTATATTAATTAATAAATATTGTAACAGTTATTTTTGTTTTATATTTAAAAAATAATAAGTTTATATGTTAAAAGTAACTTAATTTTTTAGTTTTGATATTCTGCTATGTTTTTTTAATACCAATTTTAATTTTTTTTAGATTTATATTTATTATCAAACTTACAGATAATAATTAATTTGTGAATTTGGTCTTTACTATTTTGCTTTACTTTATATTTAACAGTTGTAAATTTATTCTGAAATTTTATTCATTAAAATAGTTTTTTATTTTTTTTTATATCTCAAATCTAATATTTTTAGAAATGTTTTTAGATGTAACTATATATATATATGTTAAAATATTAGAATACATATTAATGGTTCTAATACTTACTCAAATTGTCACTATTTTTTTTTTATATTATGTTTAATATCTATTATTTGTATATTATTATTAATATTACTAAAACTATTTCAATCATTATAAAGCTTAATGTTATAAAGTAAAATAAATAAACCAATAATATAATAATAGCAAAAATATTTTATTAATAGTTTATATTGCATATCAATTTGGTTTGTTAAGTTGTTTTTTAACACTCTTATGATTTAGTGCTCTTATTTTTTTTTTTTTTTTTTGAAATGCCAAAATAAAAACTTTATTAAGTAAAAGAAAAATTACATTAAAGATTTCTAACCTATATTTGTACTACTTATTTTAAGACACCCAATGTAATATTACATCTCTATTTCTATATAAAACTATTATTAATTATTTCAAATTATCCTTCTTTCTTCCAAATACCGCTTCTAAGTTTTCATTAAAAACAAAAAACTTTACATTCATCTTTCAACTCTTACTCTTAAATAATTCCAATATCTTTTTTTCACTTAATAACTCACTAAACTCACTAACAGTTAATATTTTTACATCTACAAAAATAATATATGTTATTCTTCTATCTAATAATCCTTATTTACTAATTAACAGTCTTTGAAACAATAAAATACTCTTTATTAAACAACTTACAATAGCTGATAATTTATATATTCTTTCATAGAATAACATATATGTATGTACTAAGAAATCTACTCATGGACCTACCCCATCTTGGTTTACTAAACTTTTCAATCTTATTCAAAATAATACAATTTTTTAAACATAACCACATTTTAACTTACCAAATATTAATACCTTTATTAATTTTTTTGATACAATTACTCCTTATCACTTATTACCATTAAATAAATAGTCTATTGTCTTTAATAACTCAAAAATTCTCTTCACAAAAAATTCACTTAACTTTTTCTTCTTTTATAACATCTTTTTTGGATTAATATCCCTAATTTCTACTAACTTATCTACACTAATTTTTCAAACTTCTATTAATATTTCTCATATTAAATTATTAAAAAAGAATAACAACT
>CAJVQA010003735.1:0-18830 GCA_910591915.1 Cetraspora pellucida | reverse complement strand
TACATTTCATAGTTAATAAACTGAATGCAATATTTAGTATCTTCATATACTATCTATTGTTGCCTCTGTTTTAAAATTCCAAATCACTCTGTATTTTGTTAAGTCTTATGTAGACTTTTGTATAGAATCTGTCAAGTTATAGTCATCATATTATAGTTAAACAACTTCTGTTATTACTGTAATTAAAGAAAAAACTACAGATTAACACTAGATAGTAGTCATATACTAAAGCTTTGTTAATTAAATCTGAGTACTATAATTGTTTACAATAATATTAAACAATTCTTTGTTCTAAAAAAAAAAAAAAAAAAAAATTTTAACAAAATTTGTATTATCATATGTTTAGTTTATTTTATTTTTGTGTCTATATTGTTCTTTGTGTCTTTCTCTTCTTAAAAAGTAAGGTCTTTGAACCTTAATTGCCAATTTATTTAAAATTAGCAACTTTGTTCTGATTGGTTCATTTATTTCTAAATTTAGTAATCATATTATCTTTATTGTAATTATTTTCTACTAATAGATTTTCTAATCTATCTATTGTTTGTATTTGTAATTATATAATTTACAAATCATTGTTATTCTAAATTTATTAAATCTATTTTTAATTAATTTCCAGATTTGTTAAATCAAATTCTAATTGATTTCTATTTTTGTTTCTTTGTTAAAAAAAATTTGATCATTGTTTGTAAAAAGAAAAATATTTATATTTCTGCTCTTTTTATCTTTGCTTATGTAAACTCCTTTAATAACAACACAACAACAACAATAACTTCAATAATAATAATAACAAAATACCAAAATATAGTCTTCTAAGAAGTGTTTATTGAGCTAGATGCAATGGCAACAATGCTTTGTATGAGGCCTTAGAGGTAGTTCAAAATGAAAATAAATAGTAAATATTTAATTTTAACAAAAATATTCTTCTTCTTTATTATTTTTTTTATTATAAAGCTAATAAAATTTATATAGCTTGCTCTAGTTGGTAGCCTTACAAAAAAGAAGAATCCAGAGTTTAGAAGAGGAGTTGAAGAAGTTAAAAGAAAATATGATGACAAGAATGCAAAATAGATAGGTATTGGAGCAATAGTATACAAGGTTGTTAAACAAAAGAAATAAATTAAGAGTAAGATTAAAAAATTATAAAGAGAATTTAAGAAGATTAAGAACAGAAAAAAGAAGAAAGAAAGTAAATAATGTTAGTAAAGATAGATTGTCAGGTGTTGAATTTTAGATTGTGTTAATTTTTTTTTTTGTTTTTATAATAATATAATATAAGTATCTATATAAAATAAACTAATAGTAAAATAAAATATTAAAATCTAATTAATAAAATATCATATAATAAAAAAAAATATGTATAATTGTTCTCAGTTTAGGTTACAGATTAAATTGTCTGAGCTTTAATTCTTGCATATAGTTTTTATTTTGTATTTTACAATCTTAGTATATCTTTAATATATAGTATATTAATATGTACAACTAAAATTACTAATAAAGATATGAGCAAGGCCTCACCTTAATACCAAAAAAAAAAATATATATATATAATTGTTCAAAGAAAAAAAATATATATAAAAAATAATTCTGTTTCTAGTATTTCAACCAAGGGTTTTACTGAACTTGGATCCTAGCAGAGAGCTTTCTCTAGTCAGTCTCAAACATATAACCTATACTGTCTGATAATATGCCTTATACTGTTAATCCATATCAGAAATATTACTAAATTTCAATTTTGTGTCCCTTTTGGAGATCATTAGGATACTTCAAATATCTAATAATATTTTAGAATTTTATATGACTTGTTCTAGAACTTTAGTATTTGATAATTATTTCTATAATTCTAATTTTAAATTATTATAATAGAGTGATATATTTATAATTTAAAAGTCCAAAATACTAAGTTATATTATTACAGACTAATGCTGTTATCATAAATCTCATTAGACAGAGTTAACACATCTATCAGCTGGATTTGAACATATAACTATGCAACAGCCATATGCTCATCTTATCCATTTTACTATAATAGTATATTATATTAAATTTTATTTATTATACGGTTTTTGAAAATCAACTGTTGCTAAATGATTATTCAATAGTATTTTAAAATTTTATGTGATTTGTAAATAAGGTTTGGATATAATATAAGAAGTAAAATAAAAAAGATTTCAAACATAATAAAAAATAATTGTAATTTTTTTAAAAAAATAAAATATCGAACTAAAAATTTTAAGAAAAAAGTGTTCAGAGAAGAAGCAAGAAGAAAAAGATAAAATATAAAAGAAATAATAATAATAATAAGAAATAATAATAATAATAATTTTAAATAATAATAATATTATAATAAAAATGAGAATAATAGAAATAAGATGTAGTAGTATTTAATAATTTATAAGAAATAATCTTTTTATAATATTAATAAAATTATTTTATAGAAGAGATGAATGGATTAAGCATTTAGAAGAGAAAAATACTAAACTAGAACATAAGATGAAAATTACAGAAAATAATCGAGATGAATAAAGAAGAATGTTTTAAGAAGATGAAGTAAAGTATAGATAAGTAGTTGAGAGTTTATTAAATAAAAAAAAAATAGTGATTTGTTTATTGCTAAAAAGAGTAAAAAGTGAAGAAAGAAATATGAAGAATTGTATAAAAGAATTAAAGAAATAAAGAATTTTGATTAGGCATAAGTAGAACATTTTTTAATCATAAATGGGTAAAATATTTGAGATCAAAGTATCAAGATATTCAAAAAGAAAAAGTGAAATTAGTGATTAAGAAGGATGAATTAAAAAATAAGATTAAGATAGAAGAATTAAAATAGAATAAAAAATAACAAAAATTAGAAAATAAAAAGTTAAGTTTAAAAAATAAAATCAAGAAAAAGAGTTGAAATAGAATAAGAAAAAACAAGAATAAAAAAAAAATAAGATGAGTTATATGAATAAAGAAATTAGAAAGAAAATAGAAGAAGTAATGAATGAAGAAGAAGTAATAGATGAAGAAAGAAGGTATTTTAGATAGTTTGATAACAATAAGAAATTCAAATGAAGAAGAAAGATAATAAAATATAATAATAATAATATAATAATTAAATAATAATAATATTTTATAATTCATTAAATAGAGATAAAGAAGATAAATTTAATGAAAAAATAGAATAAATGGATTGTGATATTTTAGATTTAAATGATTATGAGAATAAGTATAGCGATAAAGAAAAAGAAAAAATAATAATAATGAAAAAAAATAAAGAAGAAATTGGTTCAGATAAGGAATGGGAGAATTAGAAACAATTTGAGTTGAATGATAAGGTTGGAGAAAGTAGTCATAGTCAAAGAAGAATATAGATATATATTTTTTTGTTTTAATAAAGGAGTATAAAATTATTATCATAAAAAAGTTTATAAAAATAAAAGTCTTGATTATGCTAATAATAAAAGAAAATAAAAAAGAAAAATAAAATAAATGTTTAAGAAATTTAAAGTCAATAGCTTTTTAGATACTATAAGGATTGAATAGACCTATGTTTGGAGTGTTACCTATTGGCCTTTTTGTATTGGTCAGACATAACAAGATTGTTTATTCTTTACAAAGATTACTAGATACTAAAACTTAAAAATATCCTAAGATATAATTAGAAAAAGAAATACTAATAACTAAACTATTAACAGCTATATGTAGCCTTTAAATTTTAATAATATAAAGCTAGTACTTACCAAAATACTATTTATAAATACAGCTATTACTTTATATTATTTACAAGAAAGAGAATAACTATACTAATAAAAAATAAAATATAATAGAGTATGTATATGATTGTTAAATATATATAATGTTTAAAAAGTTATTTCCTTTAGTATCTTAGAACATAATAGAATCTAAAAGAAATAAGACTTTACAGATTACATAGTCTGATTCAGGTTAGAAAATTTTTCAAAATTTTTTCATCTATATGACAATAAAAAAAATTTATTTTAAAATTATACTTTTTAAAAAAAGTATCTTTAAAGTCTTTTTGTATTATATATTTATAACTTGATCTCTTAAGTAAAGTTATAGAGGAGATCTTTCTGGTTCTAACAGATATTAAAACATTAAAATTGGTCTTGTAAATAACTTTTTAAGATAATTTTAAGAAATACTGAATGTCTTTTTTGTCTTTTTGGGGTTTTTTGAAAATTATTTTTATAGATATTGAAAAATGTTATCATAACTTCAGAACTGATTTGTGAAGCAGGTAAGTGTTTTCTTACTAAGATATAGTATACTAAGAAATGTAAAAAAGGTTTCTGTAAATAGAATGATATGTGTTTTATCTTTCTATATTCAAAACTTATAGAGATATAGACAAAAAATGAAAACCTTCCAAAAATTATTTTTTGTAATTTTTTTTTGTAGATATTTTAATGTTTTCTGTTTGCAGATTTATTTTTCATTAATAATTTTTAGTATTCTACCAAAGAATAAATTTTTCTAAAAATAGTAAATACTAATAAGCAATAAAATAATAAATAATAAAATGATAAAATAGAAAATAATAAATTTAAATCATGATGTTAACAAGATAAAACAATCAGAAGAGTTAACTCAAAAATTTGATAATTTTAAAATATGTGTGTATATTTATGTGTATATGTGATTGACAAGTGATATTAAAAATCAAAAATTCAAAAATTCAAAAATTAAAGCTAGAAGGTAAAAGCATAAACTTTTTCATAATTTCAAAATTCCAAAATTTTTAAAAATTCAAAATACAAAATATAAAATACAAAACAATCAATTTAAGCTAAGTTAGTAGAGGTATACCTTTAAAATAATAATTTCAAAAATTCTAAAATGCTTTTTTACAATTGTTGCTTCAAAATAAATTTCAAAATAAATCTTTTCTAAAGAGAAAATTGCTTTTTGAGAGTTAGATTTTTTGAGAAAGGTTCCTGTTCCTTTTCTTAAATAAATTTTGTTTTTTTGCCAGAAGGCACCAAAATGTTACAGAGTTGCAGCCTTCTTGGTACAATACAACCAAGTAACAAGGTTACCCAGTACAGTAATTGACTATTGCAAATATATACAAGGTAGAGGTGTGGTAGTTTACTTTACTATACAGCAACAGGCAAACAGTTTGAGATAATAATAGTATATAGATTAACTTTTTATTAACAACACATATAATAACAATTTTGTTTATAAGAATTACTCTAGAGAGAAAATATCACACTTTATAATTAAAAGATCATTATGTCTAGGTTGAAGTATAGAAACTTTGAATTGACAAAAAAAAGGAAAAAATATTCTTTATATATCTTTTTATCTAATAGGAGTTTGAATAACATTTCTTAATACTGTACTTGGAGTAGTAGGAATTATACAGAGACAAGTAGAGTTTGTATAGAAATAGTTGGAACAATGTTTATATATATTTGTTATTTGTACTTGAAACATTTAGGGCATGTGTCAAGGTGCTTAGGTCTGTGCAGAGACATTTGGGATTGTGCAAAGACATTTGGAGATTATATTGGGATACTTGGAATTGTATAGAGACACTTAGAAATTGTATTGGAGATACTTAGAATTCTTGTACTGTGGTATTTGGCACAGTAAATTGTACTAAGATATATAAAACTTGTGTAGTAATACTTGGAGTTTGTAAGACAATAGTGACATCATAGATATTACTCAATGTTATATGTTTGTATCACACTTCTAATAGCTAATTAAGATCCTATTTTTTTTAATTACTATATACTATGCTAATAACTAATAATAAATATAATATAAAATACAATAATGAATATATAATAATTACTAATAATATAGTATTCTATGCTATGCTATAAATCTACTTTGTAATAGTATAAGTAACAAAAATAAGAAAAATAAGAAAAGTAATATTTTTGTTATTTTTTGTATAACTTTGGATAAGGTAAGAATCAGATAAGAATCTTCTAGAGTTGGGTCCCTAAACCTATTTTCTTTTTTTTAAAGGTTTCAGGTTTAGGCTATAAGTTGTGAAACCCTAAACTAGTTCCAAAATCCCAAACTAATTCTAAAATCCCAAACTAATACCAAAATCCTAAACTAATGCCTAAATCTCAAATCCCAAACTAATGTTTAAATCTCAAATTAATGTTAAAATTTTAAATTCCAAACCAATATTTAAATTTTAAAACAAATCATATATATAATATTCAAATAGTAACTGCTGTATGCTTATATCAAACCTTTTTTTTTTACTAAGTAAAATGTTTTTAGTACTCTAAGTTATAAAGTTCATTAAAATGCATCTAATGATAAAAAGATTAATAAAATTAGTTTAATGATTCTTAAAATATTATTAAAAAACATATTAGCAAAATATTTTTTAATAATATTTTAAGAACTACTTACTACTATTAGATGTGTTTTAATAAGCTCTGCAACTTTACTTAGAGCTTCAAAAATGTTTAATTAGTATAAAAAAAGTTTTAAATATAAGCATATAGTATTTACTCTATTATTTAACTTTATATATAAAAAAATCATATAACTGTTTAGGTGACTAATGAATTTAAAATTTAGTTTGAGAAAAAATTAGTTTAGAATTTAGGCATTAGTTTGTAATTTAGACATTAATTTGGAATTTTAGCATTAGTTTAGGATTTTGAAATTAGTTTGAGATTTGAGTTTTAGTTTAGAATTTAGGATTTAAGATTTAGATAAAAAATATAATATTTAAATCTAGCTAATACTATAGCCTAAACCTAAAAAGGTTTAGAAAGATTTGGGTTTTGAGACTTATTTTTAGAATCTTTACTTCAATTCAGGCACTTGTGATTCCAAAAATCAGACTCACACTAGGCTAGTATAGTATTAAACAAAAAGAAAGGATTAAAATAGGTATACTAATAAATAAAAAATAAGAAACACATATAGAAGCAATTAAAAGAGTTAGTAAATATATAATAAAAATATAACTATATTTTAAACAATAGAATTAGTAGTAATAAAGATATATATTTTATCAAATAACAAACAAATTAGTAAAAAAATTTAGCAAAAAATTGTAAAAATAGTGGCAAGCAAAAAAAATATACAGAAGTAGTTATATTAAAAGATTTTAATTATATAATAGATAATATTTTAGACAGACAATACTTACAAACAATCGGTTATAAAAAATTGCCAATATTTAACTAACTTAAAAAACAAAACTTTACAGATTTATACAGAAGTCTATACTTAACAGAAAAAGCATTTACATGGTTAAATTATGAAGCAGCAACAAAAATTGACTATATTTTGTTATTAGAAACACTTATAGTAATTTTTCAGAAAACTAACATAGAAAAAGCAGAAGGGTTAACAAATAGTAATCACAAAATAATAAAAGCAAAAATATGAGTAAAACATGCAATTACAAATCAAAGTAGTTTAGAAATTAAATATAAAAACTAAACAAAAATAATTTATTTCTATAAAGAAGCAAAGCAAAAAAACTAAAAAAAATATGCAAAAGAATTGCAAAACCAATTAGAATAGAAAAAGGAAATAAAGCAACTAAAAGATAAAGAAGTAAATATAAAGTGTAGTATAGATATAATGAACTATATGTGAAATAAAATAAAAATAGCTATTACTGAAATAGCAAATAAACAAATTTCAAAATAGAAAGTATTCAATACAAAAAAAAACAAAAAAGATGAGATTAAAAAATATTACAGTAGTATAAGCATATAATCAAGCTATAACAAATGATTAAGAAAACAAAAAAAAAACAAAAAAGTAGACAAAGAAAAAAGAATTAAAATAAACAACAAGTTGAAAATTATAGAAAAAAAATATAAAAGCAATGTTACCAATGCTGCAAAGTTAGTAGTTAGAAGCCTAAATAGATGATATAAAAAACAGGTAGAAAATAATTAAAGAAAATAGAAAAGAAGAATATAATGAGTCTAAAGAAAACTAATAGAAAAGAATATAAACAAAAGATGTAAAATGATTAAAACTAATCAAGAATGAATAATTGTTAGTCTACTAAACAAACCTTATAAAAAAATAATTCTTAATAGATTTATAATACAACAAAGAAAAAGTTAACTTAATAGCAAAGCTAGATGCAGTTCTAAGTAGTTTAACAGAACACTTTAAAAACCAGTTCAGAAAATAAAAGACCAAGCTTAAAGAAATATTAGAAGAATAAAAAGTATATAAGCCAAAAGAGTAAATTAGTAAAACCTAGCACAAAAATTTAGAAGAGAAGATAGAAGAAAAAGAATAAAAAGACATATTGAGAGAGCTTAAAGCTGATATAGCTTTAAGAATATCAGACATAATTTATATACTAATAAAGCAAACAAAAAAAAGTTGCAAAAAATATTCAAGCCCTTTGCAAATCTGGTTCTGAAAAAAGAACTAATACTAAAAAAGTAAAAAATAGCACAAATATATCCAATTCTGAAAGATAAAAACTGAAGATATAGCTTAAATAGCATTAGACCAATAGTATTAATTGAGACTTTCAGAAAGTTGTTATAAAAGTAGTAACAAAAAGGCTGGACAAAATGTTTATAGAAAGAAAAATACTCAAGAACTAAACTATGCAGGCTTGCTAGGCAATTCAACAGAGCAACTAATATATAGACTAAATATAATAATGAAGAAAGTGCAAAAGAAAAATAAAAAAGTGTAAATACTTCTATAAAATATAAAAAAGGCATTTAACTCAGTCTTGTTAGAAAGTATAAAATAGGTTCTCAAAGAAGTCAAAGTACTACAAAGAACAAAAAAATATATAATTAACCTTTTTATCAAATAGCAACTTAAAGTCATTATAGCTTATAGTTTAACAGAAAAGATGACAGCTAAAGATAAAATAGATTAAGTAAAGATAATTCAATTTTTGATATGACATCTATTCTAGAATCCATTATTGAAGAAAATTCAAGAAAATAAAATACTAGACTACATAATAAAGCAGAAGATGACAAAAAAAGTATACAATAATAATATTACAAAGCATAAGCAAATAGCAATAGCATATGCAAATGATACAATATGGATTGCAATTAGCAAAAAACAATTATTAAGAATTCTTGAAACTGCAAAAAAGTTTTTTAAAGCTAATGATATTGAAATAAATAAATTCAAATTAAATTTTTTTTTTGGTATTAAGATGAGACCTTGCTTATATTTTTATTAGTAGTTTTTAAAATTAGTAACTTCATGGAGTTACTATGTACAAAAATAATTCTATATAAATGCTATAGTCAAGGCCAACACTTGCAGTTAGAGCTAACCATTAAACTACTAATTATATATAACTAACTTAAGTACAAATAAGAAGAAAACTACATTCAAGAGTAAAACTCAGACATATTTATCTACGACCTAAACCTACTAGAATGGTCAAGACTTATCTAGATTTGAATACTTAAGATATAATTAAATGAATATTATATTTGATTCAGAAAATAGTCCATATGTTGATTTTTCTAATAACATAGCCAAGAAGTGGATATGTATTGAAGTTTGAGTATACTTTGTTAAGTAGTCCATATATACATAAGTATATATATGTTTGACAGTTGTATTTAGTTTGCCTATTATAATTAGTTTAAGTTAAGTATTTGGAAAAAGAAGGTTTAAGATCTTGTTGTTTTTTTCAATTTGAAAAGTTTATGCAATATAGTTTCCAGAATAGTTCATAGCATAGCTTATTGATTTCAAGTAGTATTTTAATAACTGTTTATGATGCTAATTTGTAAGAAATGTTAAGGTTTTAAATTGTTTGAATTAGAGATTTGGATATAAGTCCTTTAAGAATAATATCAAGATAGAATGAGTTTTCATTGAATAGTATCTGATAGAAGGTTTTATAGTTTTGAATTTTTTGAATAAGTTCTTCTTGTTGAGGTTTGAAAAGGTTCAGGTTGCTTTGGTTAATATATTTGAAAATAGTATTTTGAATAATACTAGTAAGTAATATTGGATTAGAACATGTTCACCAATGTGTTGAGAGTCAGATAAGTTGCAGTAAAAGCAGTTTATATTATAGAAAGTATGTGGATATATTTTATGACATAGAAAGTATATATGTAGTTCATTTAGTAGAGTTTTGATTTTAAAAATTTGAAATAATTAAGTTTGAAGTTGGTTATATTATGTATTGATTTTTGGTTATGATTAAAGTATAGCCAGGTGGATCTCCAATCTATTTCTGAAATAAGTTGGTTCTATTCTTGGTTCTGTTTTTGGAATAACCACATTACCAGAATATAGGCTTTACAAATGTTTTTGATAAATGTTCTTGTAGGATATTCTATAAAATGTTGGTCTCAGAATAGCATGTGGTATGGGTTGTAAATATTAGTATAGTTGAAGTATAATTCTGAAAAGAGATTATGTTGCTTAGCAAGAGAGTTAGCAAGATTGTTTAGATTATTATCAGTATGAGCTTGCACTTTATAAAAGTTGATTTGGAGGTTGTAAGATTTAATAATATTCAGTAAGATATGTCATATAGGCCATGTATTAAATTTAAAAAGTTTATTAGAATTGAAAAGTGTAATATAAATGTTAATATATTTAGTAATAATAAATTGAGAATCTGTAAAAATATTGACTATTACATTTCAAAGTGTAGTAGAAATAGCTGAGAGAATAGCCATCAGTTCTGCTTTGTAGGATGATAGTCAGAAATTGATTTTAGCAGAAATTTGTAAATAATTTAATTATCATTATTAACCTGAACCCAGCCAATGCCCATTGTATATTGGTCAGTTCCAATATTAATTACTAAACTATCAGTATAAAAGTTAAGTGGTTATTGAGAAATAAATTCAAATTAAAGCTCATAGTAATAAATATAAGAATTAAAGAAAAAAAAAAAAATTAACTTTGGCCAAAGTAAAATAATAGAAAAACTAAAGAACAAAATTGTAAGATCATTAGGATCTGGCTAAATAGCAGAATAAGAGAAACACTAATCTGCAAGAAAGTAAAAGAAACAGTTGATCAAATAGTTAAAGACCTAAAATACAAAAAAATAATAATGAGCCAAATTGTATATATAAATAATATAGTAATAATTCTTAAGCTAGAATATTTTTTGTAATTAAAAAGATGTCAAAAAAGAAGGTTGTCAAAATATATTAACTGTTAATATATTGAATAAACAAAAATGCACATGATGAAAACATTGAATATTGTACAATTGAGTACAAAGACTTAGAGAATTGCAAATTGCTAAGTTAAGAAATAATAGCAAAACAGATAAGCAGTCTCTTTACAAGACTTAACAGACAAAATAGTTTGGTTAATTTAACAAAACTTAGAATAGCTTAAGAATACCAAAAGATAGGCATAACAGAGAATATATAGAACTATGAAAGAAGATTAAAAAAGAAAAAAAATATTAAAAAAATAACTTAGTCAGCCAAACAATAGCTAAAGCAAAAAAGATAAGTATAAGTATCAAAGCAGAAAAATGTCTATAGAAAGTATATAGTTATAGCAAGAAAATAAAAGATATAATAAGAATGAAGACATGAATAACAAGCAGTTGTATAATAAATGAATAGAAGTTGTTATATATAAATCAGCTTATAGATATAAAAAGTAATAGCCTAATTACATAAAGACAATTCAAGAGTTTTGAAAAACTGTTATACAAAGAAAAAAAACCAAGTAGTTTAGTAAAATAGAAAAAAAATGCTAGTAATACAAAAAAGTAGAATAATATACAACTATTACAAAACAATTAGTTATAATATATAGGCATTATCACCTCTCGCCTTTACTTTGCTTCAAGGAAATTTTGTAAAAGTGGGCAATTTAGCTTACCCCCTCCTAAAGATCGACACATAAAACTACCAAAACAGTCAGCAGTGTTTACTTCCTAAACAGGTTTGTTGATAACATAGATCAAAACAAGACAGTAATACAAATACGACTATACACGTGCCTCGAAATACTAAAAACCTGAAAATACTGCCTCCGAACTAACTAGTACTCTATATCAACCCTCTACGATCAAGTCGAAGATTTTTTCTTTCCTATATGGTTTTTTGTTAAATAATCTAAGTAAATAGAAAAATAGTAGAGTTATTTCTATTTAGTATAGTTTATAATTTTTAAAGGCCCGACACAGACATACAATTGTGACTGTCTGATATTTGTGAATTGCAAGTTTCACACCTTTCCTTTTTTTCATTTATTTCCTTTCTTCTTTTATTTCTTGATTTGTATCTTTTATCGTTTACCTCTATACCTCTGTTTTGTTTTTTACATAAAAAAATTTTTTTTTTGTTTTTTGCTTCCCTACGAAAAGATGTCATCAGATTGGCGATGTCCTATTGTAGGGTGGCAGTCAGACGAGCAGTCTATCTCTAACTGGAATAGTGTGGCAGGTCATACTTAGGTACCATTTGGGTGGCCAGGTAATGCTAGACTTAAATATTAGGAAAATTCTATATAATCTGTATACTTTCAAGAATCCTAATAAAGTACTAGCATGACTGCTAAAGTTAAAAAATATATATATATATATATATAGGCATTAAAGATTAAGTAAACAAACATATCAGGAGACTAAAAGAAGAAAGAATAAATCCTATATGAACCAAAACAAAATTAAAAATTTAGTAATTTTAATGGATTTACATGGCCATGAGAACTTATTTAGTGTTTGTACTATTTGATTTGTCAGTTTGCATTTCTCTGTATAACTTCAATATTGCATATATGCTCTATGACCTGCCAGTCATGCTGATATAACTGCCATTACAGATATTCTAATCTAATCATTAGTAATAGTTGCCATAATATGAATATTATATAGGTGATTATTCAAATTTTTGTCATTGATAGGATTTGAACATCCAACCTACCATTTGGAGGGTTGACAACCTGACTATTTCACTAGGTCACCACACCCTGGCTGAATATTTTTTACTAATCCAACTTACAATATTTTATACATTTTAAATAATAAAACTATCTCTTTTGAATCTCTTCTTTTCTTTTATTTTAAATATACAGTTTTTAAAAAACAACTTAGATATTATAAATTTTTCTTTCTTGATCAACTTATTACATATAACAATTTATATCTATTACTTAACAACACATTTTTTTAAGACTAAACAAACTCCTTAAAAGTATTATATCTCAATGGTTTACTATTCTTGAGAATTTTACTATTAGTCATTTTTATCAATTACTTTATATAATTACTTTAACTTATCTCAAGCAAGCCACTTCTTTTATACTACTGGTTATTTTACTTCTAATATTGAACTTTAGTTACTTACTATTTTTAATAATCAAATAATTATTAGTAAGGCCAGAAGGCATAATAGCTTTATAAGTTTTACTTTTATTACTTACTGGCATTGCTCATTTCAGTTTCAGTTTTCAAACCCTTACTCTACTCCTTCCTCTACTATTATAATATGTTCTGAATATCATCTTAATTTCAATTTAATCACTAACAAATGCACTATTTTCATTTCTACAAACTTGGCTACCAAACTACTTTGTCATATTAATTCTAATAAAACTCTTAATCTATATACTAACTTTTTTGACATTGCATACTCTGTAGCTATACAATACCCTCTATATATTCTATTACCTTCTTCATTAACAATCAACTCATAACAACTGTCTTGTATCTTTTAATTAAGTCAACTTACTAACAGTCTACAGACTATTGCTAACTCTAATTACAATCTATCTACTATTTTATTCTATACTGATAGTTCTGTTATTGACCTTGGCACCTTTCAATGCTCTATAGATATAAGTTAGGTTTAAATAGATAATTCTACAACTTCTTACTCTTTTCAAATACAAGTTAAACTTTGGCTATGCTTTTTTAAAGCTGAAATTCTTGCTATCCTTTTAGCAATTATTACTGCTTCTAGAAACTGCTTTGTTCATATATTTACTGACTTACAATTAGTAATCTCTAAATATCACAGTATTTGCTTATTATATCTAAACTTTTTCATATTCATACTTTATACTTCTCTATTTGGCATATTCTTACCAATTTTATTAACTTATATAATACTTAGCTTATTTAATAATCTTGCTAACCAATTTGTTTACAACTACTAAATGCTTTATTTTTAATATTCTTAACTAATAACTCTTATAATCTTGCTTATACTTCATTTATCGATTAACTTTTTATTAAAATTCCTATTTAATGCTCTATTCATACTATTTGTCAAGCCTATATCATAACACTTTGGATATCTTAACATCACTTTTAACAATGGTCTACTATAGTATTGATATTAACTAAAATGCCATTTGACTCTATATTAATAATAATCAAAAAATCTTCAACTTTGTTTACAACTTTTATTTCTCTATTCTCAAAACTTTTTATATTAAAATCCTTTTGAATGAATTATCTGTTCCTTATATCCTTTACAAATATAACCCTTCATACTCTTCTTCTTGTTATCAATACAATTAAACAAGTTCTTTACTACATTAAATATTATCTGCTCTTCAAGCCAAACTATTTATTATTTAGTTTTTAATTTACTTAATTGCATTCTAAATACAACTGCTCTTGACATATCCACCAATCTTGTCTCTGACTTGTATAAGGAAATTCTTACACTTAACAGTTTCAAGCTGCACAATTTTTCATATATACCATCTCTTACTTCTACTTTATCTAGTTTAGTTCCTACTAATCTTATTTCTATTGTTTATAATACTTCTATTCTTTATCATACTGCTATTTCTCTTTTTATTAAACTTCTTCTTTATTTAAACCAACAAATATACAAACAAATATGGATTCCATACTGTATTTTACATTCTGCACAGTCTCAAACTACACCTCCCACTAACTTAACTCATAGTTCTTCTTCTAGTTTATCCTTATTTCCTATTTTAATACTACAAATTATTATTAAAATTGATTTTTGAACTATTCAATAGATTAAATATCATATTTCTCTCTTTTATATTATTGCTAATACTCAAATATAGATGAGCTTTGGCCTCTTCTGTAGATTTAGATTACAGATTATATGTTTGAGTCTTTATTCTTTATATATAATTTAAAAGCAAGCTTTTCTTTATAAAAACTTTAATTGAATTTCAATAAAGTTAAAGGCATGGCCTTATTATTAATATTTAAAAAAAATACTATAGTTAAATGTTTATTTTTTAATGTTAAGATAAATACTTGTGATCTAAAAGTTTATTAGTAATAGTTAGCTTATAGCTATTATGTATAATACTATAGAGATAATTATAAAAAGAGTATACAACTAGCCACTTATAAAACTTAAGTTATTGTTTATTTTAAGTAGTTTATTTGAAAGTTTTATATTAGCTACTATATCTAAAACCTGTCTGTAAATTCTTTATATAAACCCTCTAGTTTTTTATTCATCTTTATTCTACTAACTACATATTAAATGCAAATATGCTAATCAAATCTGATAAAAAATTAGTCTACTAAGTCTATTCCTGTTATATAAATCTAATAATTTTACTATGTTGTCAAATTCAATAATCTTTTAAAGCTGATACAAAATCTGTCCACTATGCATATTGATTTTGAGAGAGTTAACTGTATATAAATTTAGTATAATATTGTTAAAACTAGTATAAAAGAGTTTATTTTTATATTTGCTAATAGTAAAATATTTAGATAAGATGTTATTATAAATAAAAAAATAAAATTATATTATATAGTCTGTTTTTTTTTGGTATTAAAATGAGGCCTTGCTCATATCTTTATTAGTAGTTTAAAGGTTAGTAGCTACATAGAGCTGCTATATACAAAAAGTAATTTTTTATATAAATGCTATAGCTAAAACCAACACTTGCAGTTAGAGCTAAACTATTAAACTGCTAACTATATAACTATTGCTCTAAATACAAATAAAAAAAAACTACATTTAAGAATAAAAGCTCAGATATATTTATTTGTGATCTAAACCTACTAAAGTAGTCAAAACTCATCTAAATTTGTAAGTTTAGAATATAATTATAAGAAATATTGTATTTGATTCAAAGAATAATTTAGATATTGATTTTACAAATAATATAGCCAATGGATAAACAGATGTTAGAATTGAAGTATAGTTGATCAGATAGCCTAAATAGACAAGAATAAGTATGACTTTTACAGTTAGAGTTTCTTCTGTTGTTTTGGTTTTATTGAAGTAAAGGTTTGATATAAAGTAGTTTTTAAATACTTGTTATTGTTCTAATTAGCAAAGTTTATACAATATAGTTTTCATATTTGTTCATAAGAAAGTTTATTAACTTTAAGCAAAATAGCAATAATTATTTGTAAAACTAATTTATATAAAATGTTAAAGTTTTGTACAATATCAATTAAAAATTTAGAAATAAGTTTTTTAAGTGTAATATTAAGATAGTATTAATTTTTTAAAAAGATATATAGTAGAAAGTATAATAATTACTAATTTTGTAAATAAGTTTTTCTTGCTAGTTTATAGATAAATTAAGGTCTGTATTATTAATATATTTAGATATACTAGTTTGAATAATATTAAAAATAAGTGATGAATTTAAATATATGTGCTAATGGTTTAAAAAGTTAGTTAGATTATAATTAAAACAGTTAGTATATATAAATAGGTTTTGTAAAGTAAAAACAAGTAGAATGTTTATTTAATAAAGGTTTAATTTTGAATAATTTAAGGTAATTAAGTTTAAAGTTAATAATATTATATATTGGGTTTTTGATTATGATTAAAATATAATCAAGTTGATCTTTAATCAATTTGAGAAACCAAGAAGTCTCATTCTATATTACATTTTTAAGAGGACTATATTGCTAAAATGTAAGCTCTGCAAATATTTTTAATGAAGCTTCTAGCTAGATGTTTAATAAAATATTAGTTTTAAAAGATTATATAATATAGATAATATTATATAATTTATATTTTATAATAAAAAAAATATAGTATTAATAATTTATATAGCTTGTTTATTTATAATTTGTTTAGTATTTATAATATTAATAAGTTAATTACTTATATATTTTTTTTTGGCAGCCTTGCTATTAGCTTTTTTAAGATTTATATTTACAAATTTGTATATATTTTAATCTAATTTTTTAATTTAACATTCTTTGGTTGCTTTAGTAAATACCTAAAAGCAGTTTGCTATACTAGTTAAAGTAATATTTAGATCTAAGAACTGTACTAGACTAGTCTAAAAGATTATATAAAAATGATCTTATTTTATTATTTATATAACTTTTTATTAAAGCAAACTATGTTTTCTTTATCTTTTTTTTTCTCTTTTTTGTCTTTTTATTCTCTTTAGTAGCTTGGTTTTTCTTTATTTTAAATATATTTTTGCTTGACTATATATCTTTTTACTATTTAGTTTTGTGTTTCTTTCTATTACTAATCTTGGTCTTATTTTCTTTTACCTAGTTTAGAATAATATTAACTAAAATAAAACAATTACTTCTATAATATGATGTATCTACTATGATCTACTTATTTTATATATATACTCAAAAGTGCTTAGTTATACTTTATAATCTACTTGAACTACTAATTTAAAACTTCAAACATCAACCTTATTACAAAAACAATGCTCTGTTTTGATATATATAAATGCTATCTTTTAAGTTACTTTTTTACAAATTAAGCTTTCTTATATATTATCTATAGCTAAATTTTTTATGCTATGACTAACATCTAAGTTAATTTTTTAAAATTTATTCTAGTTACTAATAACTACTTATCTTATTATACTTCTATTTCTTATATTAATTATTTTTTTTTACTTTATTCTTTTAAACAACTCTTTAAATTTTTAGATTACTAGTTATCTTAGATAATAAACAATCTAAACAAACAAAACTAATTATTTCTGAACCTTTATAACTTATTTAAATTGCAAAAACCAAATGTATAACTAACTTATATGCTCTGTTATATTATTAATATAGTTATTATTCTTAGTATTAAATATTACTTGTATAATATTGTAATTAACTAATTTATTTACAATAAAATTTTTATTCAGCACATTAGTTTTGTTAAGCTTAAAGCAAAACTCTGTTATACAATACCTTTTAGTATCCTTTTATAGCCTCAAATTTATATTAAACATATTTAAGATATTTAACTACAATAGTATATTTCTAATATTCTTAAATAACTTAACAACTCTAACCTATTAGACACATCTATTTATATATAAATTTAATAACTTCAAAATAATCTTTGGTCTCTTATTAACATTTTTCTGTATACCAACTTAATTATTAATAATTCTAATTATTTAACTATAAATTCAAAATAATACAGCTTATTAAACATATAGTCTAAATTTTTTCAACTAGCCTAACTTATAATATTTTATTTACTCTAAATAATAAAACTATTTGTCTTAAATTTTTTTTTTCTTTTTATTTAAAATATCTTATTTTTAAAAAACAACTTAGACACTATAAATTTTTTTTTAACTAACTTACTATTTATGACTATTATATTAGTAATATATTTTATCTAGATTTGACAAACTTTTTAAAGATATTATATTCCAATAGTTTATTATTCTTAAAAATACTATTATTAGTTACTCTTACCAATATACTCTATATAATTATTACAATTTATCTTCTGTAAATTATTTTTGTTATTCTACTAATCACTTTAGTTAGGGGATGGGGTCCCGTAGCCTAGTGGTCTAGGCACCCCTTCCTCTACAGACAAGGTCAACGGTTCAATTCTAGCTAGAGGCAAACTCTGTAATCTACGGAAGCATATGAATGTACGCGAAGCCCTGTGGCTTAAGTCCATGTGAATAGAAGATCGGTA
>CAJVQA010003734.1:0-18832 GCA_910591915.1 Cetraspora pellucida | reverse complement strand
TTTTTATAAGAGCTTCTTTTAACTTTTTTTCACTTATTGGTAACTAAAGTAAATTCTAGTTCTTTTTTCTCAAGGTTGAGAAGAAAGGTAGTTTAGTGTATAGTCAACTGACTTTCAGCTTGTTGTTACTAATTAGGGGTAACTAAGTTCTCTTTATCCATATCTGATGAAACTTCTTGTTGATTTGGAAGTTCGTTGTTATCCATTTTTGAATCAGATTGGTTGCTAGCCTAAGCAAGAGATTCTTCATTAAATTGTGAAATAGTAACTGCAATAACTTCACATTCTTGAGTAGCTAAATTCTCTTTTCGAAGAGTTGCTTCATTTGATATTTTGTTTTGCATGTTGGAAGATTTCAGAACATTGTGTAGAGGTTCTAATACTCTTTTGGTTTTATTCTCTTGGTATTTTTTATATTGTTGTCTAAGTTCGACTGCTTCTTTAAATTGCTTACAGTCTTTTTTTAGATGCCCTTTCTTGTCACAAAAGTAGCAAACCTTAGGAGCTGATTTCTATTCAGTATGATTTTGTTGTTCTATAAAAAGGTATAGCATAGGATTCTTGCTTCGAGTTTTGGATCATCAGTTGTCTCAAAGATTATAACCCATTGGTTAGTTGCATAAGGAGTTCCTTCAATAAGAAGTGGTTTAATAATTATGATTTTTCTGAAGTTTTTAAAGGTTTTCAAAATTGCTTTAGAAACTCATTCTTTGTTGTTAAGTGGTACATTTCTGATCTTGACAGGCAGAAATGATTTTTTATTATCTGTGGGAATGAATCTGTAATAGGTTTAATTAAAAATTACTATGCCTTTGCTGGCATAGTGTTTGAGCCATTCGTTATTAGCAAAAGCTAGTTCTAAGTATGTTCTGTCACCTTTGGCAAAATGTTGTTTTGTAGTGATTACATCTTGTCCTACATGTTCATATAAAGAAATCATAATTTCATTAAAGGAGTAGTTTAAGCTTTTGATATCAAACACCAAAGCATTATTATTATTGACTTAATAGAATTTCTAAGAGAAGAGGCAGAGTATGTAGACTGCCTCCTTTTTAATTTTGCAAAAAGGCTGGACCATTGCTTTTTGCCCCCTTGGGATGTTCTGTGTTAGCATGTGTTTCAACATATAGATTGGCACATGCTTTACTATGTATGTCAGATTGTACTTCAGTATGTGTTTCTGTATCAGCCACGTGACTTTTTTGTTTATCATCATATGATGCTTCTTGTATACGTGTCTTTGTTGTCAGTTTGTTGCTCATGGCATTATCTTTTCCAGTAGTTTTAGCTTTTGGGCTTTCATTGTTGTTTTTCTTTGCAGTGTTGCTTTCTTGTTCTGTTGCCAAGATAGCACTTCTATTTAGTTCTTGCTCTACTTGTTCATTTCAGTTTGCACTGTTGTTCGAAAGAAAACTTGTTTTGTATTCCATATTTTGATTATTTAGGAGGAAGTTTGTTTTGAGTAAAACTCTTTTGTGTTTTTGAAGGTTAAGTGGTATAAGTCTATGTTTCTTAGGAACAAAGGCCTTTGCCCTAGTTCTAGTAAAAAATAAAGGGTCTTTGTTTTCTTTGTTAGTTGTTATTTTGTCGATAATAAAAATCCTGTTCAAATCAGTGATGAATAGGAAAGAGTTTTTATTTAAATAGATCTTTTTTAAAAACTTATATTTGTAATATATATATTTATAATAGTATTTTATTAACAAATTAAAATTACTATTATAATTATTTTTTAGTTATTTATTTAAGTAGTTTACTTTAAAGGCTTATTTTTTTTTTTAATATTAAGGTGACCTCTTAGGTCTTTTGATTTTATTTAATAATAATAAATGTAGTTTAGTAAACTATTACAAAAAGAACATACAATTGGCTATATATATAACTTTTCTATATTATTTATTTAAGGAGTTCATCTAAAGGTTCCTTACCAATTGCTATACCTAACACACCTGCTTGGATATTCTATTTTAAACTCTCTAAACTTTCAAATCTATTAACTTCACTAGGTCATACCTGATATCTAGATCATTGTCTTAAACTTAGAACTATTTTATTCTTAAAGTAAACTCTTTAAAGTCTTTTGTATCTATTTTATAACTAACTTAGGTATCATTATGGCAGAACTAATACTTGCAGTTAGAACTTAACCATTAAACCACTATGTCTTTGTAGAGTTCACTTAGACTTCAATATATACTTTATAGCATAACTCTGATACTTTAGTATACTTCTGCCTTTTTATCTGCCTTTTTATCAAACTTCTAATTCAGATAGTCTATATAGAACTATGACCAGTTCATTGGTATATCAAGTTGGCTCAATATCCTTTTTCTTTAGTTCATTCTAACAGCCTAATTGGTGGTACCTTTAAGACTCCCAACTCAGAGATTCTTGTCCATTTAGCTACTATGACCAGATACTACAATCTCGGTATTCATTTTCTTGAACTAGTCTTTACAGTAGAGCCATTAAAAATTTAGCTATTTCTCTACTTAGGTTTTCACAAATGAACTTTTTGTTATCTAATTTTCACAGATTTATATGATTATAAGGACTTATTTAGTATTTGCACTGCCTGATTGCCAGTTTGCATTCTTTTATATAATCACAGACCTTGTTCTAAAGGACAATATTACATGACTGTTACATAAATACCTCATAATCTGCTAGTCATGCTAGTGTAATTGTCATTATAAGTATCCTAACCTAATTGTTAATAACAATTGCTATAATATAAATATTACATATATAATTATCCAAATTTTTGCTATTGATAAAATTTGAACATTTAATCTATTACTTAAAGAATTGACAACCTGATCACTTCACTAGGTCACTACATTTTTATTTTAAGGTTTTATTTTTTATTTTTATTTTTTTTAAATATTAAAGTTACTATTTTTGAGATATGCTATTTTTATTCAAGTATATAGAACATGGCATGCTACCAGAGGCTATCTTATATTAAAGATTACAACTAGCAATATGTGTACTTTTGGTGTCTAATTTAAGTAGTCCACTTACATATTGCTATATAAGTTCTATACTAGTTGCTATATCTGCAAGTTAACTAGAGGTCTTGTCTATTTAAACTTTCTGCATATGCAATCCTTCTTGTATCATAAGAACATCTCAAAGCTACATCTATTTAAGTTTTTGATGCTGATTAGTACCCATAAGACTACTTTATCCTTAATAGAAAACTTACTAGAGCCTTTATGTCCTACATATACTGATCTAGTTTTATGCAATATGCTATAGTTACCTAATATTTGCAGTCACAGAGGTTATCTGTTTAACCACTATCTTACACTATTTTTATTCTTATAAAGTTTACTAGAACCCCAGTATCTATCTTTTTAGCATCTTCTCTATTATCCTTTACTAGCTGCAACTTAGAACTAGCAATCTTTTCCAGTCTACCAATTTAGATAGTCTGGTATAATATACTTCTGTATTTTTTTTCTCTGACAAGTCCAGTTTGGCATCTGGTTTAGTCTTTGGTTTCTATGAAGGTGTTTTATAAACTTCACTGATTCGATGATACTGTCAAAAGTTCATGCTGTCTTTTTATTCTGAAATTTTTAAGTGGGTTTTTGTCACCTTAGTTTCTTAGTCTTCTATACCTAGTGGTCTTATTGTGGGTTTGCACTAAAGTCTTATGCAATACCAGTTATTAATATTTCTTAATATATATATAATATTATACTTTATATAGATGTTTTAAACTTCTAATGTTAGAGAAAATCTGCTTAATATATCTAAATTACAGCTGCATAAGACCAACTAATTAATATAAAATAGTTACTTTAATGTAAATATAATTTTCAAATTTCATTATAAATAAGATTTGAACTTTAGACCTATTACTAGAAAAATAACAACCCAACTATTATACTAGGATCACTATTTTTATAGCAATAATAATATTAAAGACAACAAAAAAGTATTTAAAAAAACTTATAAATTAAAATAAAGTTTAACTATAAATATAGTAGAAACAAAACTATACAAAAATTAGTAAAAAAAAAAGTAATTATTACAAAATAATATAAAAAATAAAAAACAAAAACAAAAGATTATAAAAAAACAACAAAATAGAAAAAACTTTATACTAAATTTTAAGAAAAAGAGATTTAAAAAAAAGAAAAATAAAAAAAAAATAAACAAAAAATATAATACAAATAAAAAAACAAATAAGCAGTAAAAAGAAACAAAAAAACAAAATGTATATAAACAAAAAAAAAGATAAAGAAAATTTAAATATAAAAAATTAGATAAAAATAAAAAAGAATATTTAAAACTAAGTTACAAAAAACTAAATAAAATATATAAGTACTATTGTTATAGAACAAATTATTATTATTTTATTATTATTATTATTACTGATAGTTGCTAGAACTTTTTAGTCAATTAGTAATCACTTAGTTACTTAGTTATCTAGTTGCTTAGTCATATAGTTACCTAATCACTTAGCTGCTTAGTTGTTTAGTAATTACTTAGTCACTTAATACTTAGTCACTTAGTTACTTAATTGTTTAGTAGCTTGGCTACTTAGCTTATAAATATATAAACCCTGCTAAATTCCTCAAGTATGATTAAGTAATAGGCATCTCTCTTTCTTTTTATATTGTAAACATATCTTGGGATTCTTTAAGAATAAAAATCTAAGAATAGCTTTTCTTATTATTACTTTAATAAATAGCTTTTAACTATAAACTATATTGATACTTCTTCTTTAGAGTAATTTCTATAGGCAAGGTTTATTTTCTCTTAGTGAAATAAATAATATTATTAGTATTGCATTATCTTTTCTAAACTGTCTCAAAGAAAAGTATAGTTTCTTGACAACATTTAATAGAAGCTATATTTTCTTCTTAGACATCATATATACTTATAAGGGATTCTCTGTGTTATGTTATTATTATAGTATAAAAATTAAGAAGACTTTTATTTATAACATTATCAAAAAAGAAAAAAATTTTAGAAAATATATAGCAGAGATCAAACTTTACTACAAGAAGAAAGTAGATATATAGAAGACATGCTAGACTATATTTTTAAAAAAAAACTAAAAAAAACTAAAAAAAACAAGAAAGATGATATAAAAGAATCTAGCTAATTGCTCTTAAAAATACCTCAGTTAAACTTATAAGCACAAATAAAAAGATTAAAGATTTTTTGCAAAGTGAAAAAAGAGTTTTTGAAAAAAAAACATCATCTAATTTGAAAAAAAAGTACAGAAAAAAAAAAAGTAAAAAGCACAAAAACAAAACAAAAATAACTAAAAAAAAGTAAAAATAAAAAAATAAAAATAGCATCTTATAACATTAATGAACTAAAGACCAAAAATTAAAACTTAAAAATCTGCTTAGTTAAGTAAAAAAAAATTGCAATATTGAAAATTATAAAACAAATTTTATAAAAAAATTTTTTTAATACAAACTACAAATAAAAAATATATAAAATATTAGACAAGTGCAGTAAAAAATAAAAAAATGATCAGATATTTAAATTTTGGTTGAAGAACAATAAAAAAAACATGTAAGTGCTATTAAAAAAATAAATAAGTATATAATAGAAATTATGCTATACTTTAAATAACTAAAGTTATTAATAATAAAAATCTATATATTATTAAATAACAAAGCAGTAAAAAGAGATATTTAATAAAAATTGTAAAAATAGTTTTTAAAAGAAAAAAATAAATACAAATAATTATTATAAATAGTTTTAATTATATAGCAAATAATGTATTAGATAAATAGCATTTGTAGATAGCAAGTTTTAAAAAATTACTTATTTTTAATTAAATAAAGAAGCAAAACTTTAGTAATATATATAGAAATATGTATTTAATAAGTAAAAAGTACATGTAATTAAATAAAAAAGTAGCAACAAGAATTAACTATATATAAATATTAGATAGATTAGTCTTAGGTTTACAAAAGCAAAAATTAAAAAAAAGAAAATTACTAAATAATTATAAGATAATAATAGCAAAAATATAGATTAAACATAAAACTAATTTTGTAAAAACTGATAACCTATTAAATCTGATAAAAATGATTCTACCAAGTCTGTTTTCATTATAAAATCTAATAATTTGTTAAATTTTCAAATCTGATAACTTCTTAAAGCTAATACAAAAACTGTTTACTATATATACCAATTTTGAAAAGATCAACTGTAATAATAAAAACAGTAAAGTAAAAGTTAAAAAAAAGTAGTAATCAAAAACATTATATCTATACAATTAAGCAAAATTAAAAGATTGAGAAAATTATACACAAAACTTACAAAAATAATTAAAAATAAAAAAGATACTAAAAGATATTTATAGAAAAAACAAGATAAAAATAAGAAATAAATAAAATAAACACTATATAAAATGTAATAAAAGAGACAATTATTATAGCAACAAGTAAGCATATATTTAGAAAAAATATATAATATAATAAAAAATAAAAAAAACAACCAAAAAAACAATAACAAGAAAAAATTATTATAGAACTTCAAATATATAAAGACAAAAAAAAACTAAGAAATAACAAAAAAACATAGAGTAAATAAAAAATTAAAGTACTAATTAATAAAGAAAATACAAAGTTATCAAAAGTATAGAGAAAATAATTAAATGTTTAAATAAAGAATATAAAAAATTAATTAAAATTATTATAAAAAAAATAAAAACAAATACAAAAAAAAACAAATAGAAGAAAGTATAGATAAAAAATATAAAATAATTAAGACAGATTAAAGAAAAATAATAGTCAGTATCTTAAATAAACCTTACAAAACATAGAACTTAACAAATTTATCAAACAAGTAGAAAAAAAAACAAATCTAATAATAGAATCAGAGATAATAAAGCAAATATGTCAGAATATTACAAAAAACAATTTAAAAAAAAAGTACTAAACTAAAAAAAATATCAAAAATATAAAAAGAAATATATAAGTTAAAAAAATATCAAAAAGAAATAATATAAAAAAATTAAAAAAAAAGTTAAAAAAAATAGGAAGAAGTACTAAAAGAGCTAATAATAAAAATAACTTTAGCTATATTAAATATAAACTATATGCTAATTAAATAAGCAAAAAAGAAAATATAAAAAATATTTAAAGTTTTTACAAATCTATGTTTAAAAATAGCAAAGATACTAACAAAAAGAAAAATAGTACAAGTTTATCTAATATTAAAAGATATAGAATAAAAATATAGTTTAAATAATATCTAATTAATAGCACTAATTAAACTATTTAAAAAGTTATAATAAAGATTATAACAAAAAACTAATCAAAAATAGTAATTTTAGTATAGTAGTTAGGTTGTTATTCTCCAAGTAGCAGGTTTAAGGTTCAAATCTTATTTATAATGAAATTTGAAAATTAAATTTGTGTTATAATAACTGTTTTCTGTTAATCAGTTGGTTTTATATAACTGTAATTCAGGTACACCAAGTCAGATTCTACCTAATATTAGAAGCTTGAAGCATTTATTTTTTATTTTTTTGGTGTTAAAATAACTTTTTTAGTTTTTTGACTTTTATTAATGATTTTTGGTAATGTGATTCTATGAATCATTACAAAAGAGTATACAATTGGCTATATATATAACTTTTTTATATTATCTATTTAAGGGTCTGCCTAAAGGTTCTCTACTAATTGCTATATCTAACATACTTGCTTGGGTGTTCTACTTTAAATACTCTAAATCTGTAATCTGTATTAACTTACTAGATCATACTCAAATATTCAGATTATTGTCTTAACTTTAGGACTAATTTATTCTTGAGGTAAACCCTTCAAAGCCTTCTGTACCTATTTTTACAACTAATTTAGATATTGCTATAGCAAAACTAACACTTGTAGTTAGAACTTAACTATTAAACTGCTATGTTCTGTAAAGTTCACTTAGACCTTAGCATTTACTTTATAACATAATTTCAGTATTTTAGGATACTCCTAAATTTTACCAAACTCCCAAATTTAGAATATTTATACAAAATATAATATTACATATACATAAAGAAATGTTAATAATCAGTATTGCATAAGACTTCAATGCAAACCTATAATAAGATTACTAGAAATAGAAGACTAAGAAATCAAGATAATAGAAACTCATTTAAAAATTCTTAAGTAAAGAGGTAGTATAAACTTTTTTTTTATTAAATAATGCTCAAGTAGAAACTTTATTATATATAGAAATATAAGTTCTAAATTTAAAGATTTCTAAACTATATTTGTGCTATAATTAGATATTTAATATAATATTACACTTTCTATTTTCTATATTATGCTATAGCTAACTATTTCAAATTAGGTTCTAGCTAGGATAGATTGAAGAAAACCTTTGAGTAATTGTCTAAATATTAAATTATGCAAGTTGTTAGAGAGTATCTCTGTAAGAGCCATTTTGTGATTAAGAGTTTGGTATTTATAGGTTGAGAGAGAGTTTTAGTATAGTTTAAAGAATTGGATAGAGTTGGTAAACTGATTTTGATATATTTGAATTTTGATATAATGTTGCAAGAGTTTTTCTATTAGTATTAATATATATTACAAATAGACTAAAGATCTTGGTGATACCAGTTAAGTAGTTTGTTTAAAAGGTGAAGTAGAAAAATATTTGTTTGTTTATTAATAAGTATTTTGATGTTCTTATATATAGTAGTAAAATAAGTTCTAGTAATAGTATATAAAATATATTTGTATTGAGGATTTGAGAAATAAAGTGTAAAATTTAAAAGAATATTTAATAGAGTTGTTAAGGTTGTGTTAGTAATTTGGAGTGATTGAAGAGTGTCATATATAATGTTTTTAAGTGCTTGTAGAATATTTGTGATATTGCTAGGGCATGAAAATAAATAAAAAGTATCTTTAATGTTTGTGTAATAGGAACAATAAGGTGTAGTATAAAGGTAGAGATAGTGAATATTAAGGTTTTGCATAGTTGGTAAGTTATTAGTGAGAATTTTAATGTAAAAGGAGTATTTTTGTGAGTTATCTTTAAGAGAAGAGATAATTTTAAATAGAAAAACTATTTAATATTGAAAATATTTTGAAAAAATTTTAAATTTGACTATTTGGCAATTTCTTGAATAGTTATAATATTTTTAATAAAGATGTGCATTTTAAAGAAAATTAGAAGATTGTTTTATAAGAAGTGATTTGGAGTACTGAATTTTAAAATATTAAGCTTAATAATAGATTTTAAGGTTTTTTGTTTAGTAAGTGAATCTGCTTGGTTGTGAAATGAGTTTATAAAATGTAATTTAACTTTATGAAAAGTGGTAGTAATGTTTTTAAGATGTTTAAGATAATTAATATAGTAGATGATATTCTAGTTTTTAGTATATATAAATTTAGAAATAATATGTTGTTCAAGATTTTTAATGACAGTTGTGTTATCAATATAGATATTTAAAGAGATATTAGATGAAGTTGTAAATAAAAGATAAAGAACTACTTCAAGTTCAGTACGAGTTGAGTTAAGATAAGATTGTATAGTTGCATTAAATTTTATTAATATGTTATATTTGCAAATCCATCCTATACCAGATTTTACATCTGAAGTTTGAAGATTTTTGATTGATCTATTAGTATAAAAATGTAGTTTATTTGTATCAAGTTGGAAAATAAGCTAGTTAAGATCAGTTAATTGTTTTTAATATATTAATGCTATATGAGTTGTTGGATAAGTTAAGCATTGTAGAATGATAAAATTATTTGTAGTTGCAATAAAGAAGGTAGTTAAGAGAAAGTGGAATTATATAAATTAATTAAAGCTAAGATTTCTCTAAAATCAATTTGAATAATTGTTTAGTCATTTGATTTGTTGATTAGATTATAAAGTAAATAGAAGAAATAGTAGTTTAGTGTAGAGTTATCAGAAGTTAAGAGAAGCTGTGAAAGATCTAAGGTAGATAAAAAGATTTTAAAAAAAGAAGGTTGTTGAAAAGTAGTTTGATAAGAGATATAGAATGATTGATTATTTGTATAATAAAGTTAATAAAAGGAGAAAGAGTTTGAAAATAAGTATAGTGATATTAATTTGGTTATATTAAGAAAAAGATTTGTGAAAGGTAGATTTAAAGTAGGCCAAGTTAGATTGATAAAATTAGATTAGTTTAGTTATAGAATTTGGATAAACTATTGTAATTGATGGCCTTTAGTTAATTTATTTGCACATAAATATATATTGTTCTATAGAAGAATATTTTTGTTATCTGCAGTTGTGATTTGTTCTAAGAAGATAATTTTGTTGTTTCTGAGACTATTAATAGTAGTAATAGTTGGGTTAAGAGGAAGGATATCATAGATAGTATGAAAGTTTTTTGGTATTAATGAAAAATAAAGAGAGATTTGTGAATTAATTGTAGAAGAAATATTATTTAGAGCAAGTTGAGAAAGGTGAAAGAGTAAAGTATAGTTTTGTATTTTACAATAGTGGTTAATTAAGATATTATTTGAGAGTTGAGAAGATCATATTTTAGTTAGTCAGCCTTTAATTTGTTGTATACCAATGTTTTTGAGAATTGGTAGTGTATTAAAAATATGTTTAGTATTAGTTGCACTAACTTTTTGAATAATATTATTGAAGGATGATAAGTTAAAAGTAAGTGAATTGATAAGCATTATATTGTTAGTATTTTTGACTAGTAATAGCATTTTTTTGGTATAAATAGTAAATAAACAAGTAAATTTAAATTGTGTATTTGCATAAATTAGAGTAATTTGAAGCAGATATTTTAAAGAAGATTGTAAAATTAGATTAAAGAGTGCTAAAATTTGTGAGAGTGTTACTTTTTTGTATTAAATAAGAATAAGAAAGCTTTCAATTTTATTTTAAATTTGATTAAAAGTTGGTATAGAAGAGCCTTTGCTATTATAAAAAATACCAAGATAACATATAACATTTTGAAATTTTCTAGGAAGTTTAAGTTGATTGCTTATTGTAAGAGAGGAAGTTCAGTTTGATGAGAATTTGGATTTAATATAAAGAAGATTGGATTTGAAAGCATTGATTTTTATATTATTAAGTTTATATAATATAGAAGTATTATTTATAATGTTTTGCATTACATTTGCACTTTTACAATGCCAAGTAGTATCATCTATAAAGGCTAATGATGGAATTATTATTGAGAAGAGTGTTTATTTGTTATAATATCAATAGAAGATTGGTATGAAATTTTGAATAAATAGTTTTTGTATTTTTTATGAATAAAAGAGAATATGAGATCATAATAAATTTTTTATAATAAAGATGAATAAGTTTTGTCTTATTCAATACCAGAATTGATTAGTATTAAAAAAGTAAGACTATGAGCAGTAATAACTCTAGCAAAGTAATGAAAATATAGTTTAGTGATAAGATTGATTCCTGTTAAGGGAATTCCTATTCTTTTACATATGTCCTGAAGCCTTGATATGTTAATGTATCAAAAGTTTTAGACATATCTTGGAAGAGAATCCAGGCTTCTTTATTATTAACTTTGTAATGTTCAATTGTATTATGTAAGATTTGTATAGAAAGATGAGTCAAGGAGTTTTTGGTAGCTGCAAAGTTTAAATTTAATAAGAGATTGTGATTTAAAATAATATTATCTAGTCAGTTTGTAAATATTTTAGTAAAAACATTTTTGAAAGATTTTATTATTAAGATTAGTTAAACTTGATTTAGTATATAGTTTCAGATTGATTTTTAAAAATTAAAAAGATATTGGAAGATTTCCAGTCTGAGAAGATTTTCTGCAATTGAAAGCATTTGTTTAGAAAGAGTCAAAAGATGTTTTGTGCTTTGGGGCTAGCAAATTTTATGTGTTCATAGCAGGTTTCAAGAGGTTCTTCTGCTTTTTGATTAGATAGATCAGGAATTAGGTTTTGTTATTCTTGTTTAGATATATCATGAATAAGGTTTTGATAATAGATTTCAAATTCAGGGTGTGGTTTATAAAGTGAGAAGTATTCAGATGATGATGAAATAGTTTTAGGAGAATTGGTTTTAAAATATTCAGTAAAGTGATGTTTAATTGCATTAAGTATTTTCTTATATTCTGTAAGAAGATTGTTGTTAAGAAATAATCTATCAATATGAATATTGTTGTATTTTTAGCATAAACTTTCAATAATACTATTAGGCTGATTGAAGTTTACAAAACACCTTTATAAAAACAGATCAGATAAACTGAATGCCAAATATATATAGAAGAGCATATAACTAACCAGGCCACCAAACTTATCAGAGAAAAAAGATACAAAAGTATACTATATTGGACTATCCAAATTAATAGTTTGGTTAGAGTCTACTGGTTCTGAGCTATAGTTAGTAAAAGATAATAAAAAAGATGTTAAAAAGATAGGTACTAAGATTTTAGTAATATAAAAGTAGAAATAGTATAATATAGTAGCTAAACAGGTAGCTCTTATAACTGCAAGTATTAAGTAACTATAACATATTGCATAAACTAGATTAGCTATATATAAGATATAGCAGACTCTAGTAAGTCTTCTGTTAAGAATAAAGTAGTTCTAAGGATACTGATGAATATTAGAAACTTGAATGAATAGTGCTTTAAAGATGTTCTTGTAATACAAGATAGATTGCATATACAGAAAGTTTAAATAAACAAGGCTTCTAGTTGACTTGCAGATATAGTATTTAGTATAGAACTTATATAGTAATATATAAGTGGACTACTTAAATTAGACACCAAAAGTACATGTATGACTAGTTGTAATCTTCAATATAAAAAAGCCTCTAGAGGTACTTGTGTTTTATAAACTTGAATAAAAATGTTGCATTCTAAAGATAGAAACTTTAACTTAAAAAAAAAAAACAAAAAAACAAAAAAACAAAAAGACTAACCAAAATGTTTATAGAAAAAAATATTTAAAAAACCAAATTATACTAATCTTTTAAAAAATTTTACAGAACAACTAATATATATTCTAAATATAATAATAAAAAAACAAAAAAAAAAAATAAAAAATTAAATACTTCTGTAAAATATAAAAAAAAACATTTAACTCAGTTTTACTTAAGAGTCTAAGCTAATATTGCAGAAAGTTAAAATATTCAAAAAGACAATAAAATACATTCTAAACCTTTTTTATAAAAGACAATTAAGAATAATTATAGCCTATATTTTAAAAGAAGAAATAATAGCAAAAGATAAAATAAATTAAAATAAAGTTATATTATTATTAATATGTATTTTTTCTATAACTCATTTTTAGAAAAAGTATAAAAAAAAATAAAATAAAATAAAACTATTTTCTAAAAATCCTAATTTTATAGCAAAATTGAAGAAACAAAAAATCTTTTGAAAAAGCTAAACTAAAACAAATTTTAACTAATTAACTAAATACTAGCATTAACAAATAGCATAACATAAACCTTAACAGAATTAAATGAAGTTACAAGAAAGCTTTCTGTACTTTAGTCTTCTTTTCATCTTTGTTGCTGACTAATTTGGCAACTAAAACCAAAAATAGCAAAGATAACAATAAGTCTTAAGTTAAATATTCCAAACAGTATACACAAATATGATTCATTCAAAAAACTATGAATAAACAGAACAACAAAAAGAAGCACAAAACTAATAACAAAATTGCTATTCTTATACAAGTAAGCAATAGAAAAATTCTAACAAAAAAAAAATTAAAAAAAATAGAGATTCTAGCATACTTCTAAAAAATTTAATAATAATATTATTACACATAACAACAACAACTACAATTTTAAATCTTTTTATAGATAACCAAACTGAGTATGAACTAATCCAGAACTCAAACAATATAGATGCTGCTTCCCTTTTGCTAATGCAGATAAAAAAAAAAACAACCTAGCCCTATCCAACCAAATGCCTTAGTTCAAGCTAGATGTTAGCACTATAGGATAACAACCCAATATGGAAATATAGTACACATTAACAAATATAAAAGATGACAACAATAAAGAAATCTGATCAACTAATACAATACTTAAAGAACAGCCACAAAAAAAAATATCATACAGCCAAGCATTAGTTAAAAACCTTTTAGGGAGAACTAGAAGAACCCCAAACCCTTATTTTAAAGCCAATAAAGAAAAAGAATAGAAAAAACATATATAGGCAGCTTTAGAAAAAATCAAACAAGAAAAACTAAAATCATTTGATGCAACAATTTGACATGACAAAAAACCAAAAATGTACTAACTTCACTTCAAAATTTGAAAGAACTAATTAAATATAAGTTGTTAACAAAACCAACTACTATTCATATACCAACAGCAATAAAAGCAAAATTCTTTTACAGAGATATAGTCTTTTTTAAAAGCTTCACTTAAGTTTTAGCAATTAGACCACAGCACTAAAATGAATTCAACAGCCTATTTTCTAATGCCTTAGATGCATATAAAAAACAATATGATGTATTAGCTACTAATAAAAAAAACCAGAACCAAAATTTTAAATTATTATATACAAAGTTGGCATTAGATTACTTAGCCAATCTGAACCTCAACTTCTTAGATGCTTGAAAAATTACAAAATATATTTTTTACTTAATTGGTTTGCAAAAATTCAACAGAATCTAGATTTTAAAATAACAAGAAAAGCAGTCTCAGAATTAATAAATAAAATACTAATTTCCTTGCCTAATAGACCAGAGCTTATTTCAGACTATTTGTTTTAAGCTATCTTCTTTAACTTAGCTATTACTAGCTAATAGGTTTTTATACTAGCAGTTAGAATACTGCAGTTAATATTTTTTTTCAATAAGCTGTCAGACAAATATATTGCAGACAATTGTGAAACTTTATCAGCTTTATACAAAGATTTAAGAAATAAAGTACAATACCCTTTCCTATTATAGACAAAACTGAGCTAAAAAAGCTAGTTTACTATAGAAAGACCTTACAAAAATATTATATTTTTTAACAAATCCCAGCTAAATACTTTGATTTACTAGCACCAAAATACCCTTTGTCTTTCACTTTACAAAACTTAATACATAAATTAAGAGAGAGATTTTTTTTTTCTACCTGAAAGTCAAAATGATTTTAAGAAACATGTTAGATTACTACATATGGACTATTCTTTATCAGATTATCTAATAATTATATTATTTCTCAAAGATGACTATCTATAGATCCAACAAATTTAAAACTGTTCAACTTTACATTTCTGTTACAGAGCATAGAAGAAGTGAATGCTTTTATCAAGTGTATTCCACAAATCTACAATATCTCATTATCATTGCTATAAGCTTATTGTAACTTCAATTATACTGATCTTCCAGATCTGTCTAAAGATGCCAATTTAGTTACTCTGGTTAATTTAACTTTACCAATATCAATCTCTAAAGAGCTAAGTATAACAGTCAAAGCATTATGAGAGTACTATTATTTTTATACCATACTTCAGTCTTAAATCCAGATAAAAAGAAAAGAAAAACAACTAGAGATTAAATCAATCTTGCCCAAACTATTATCAACAGTAAAACAACTTCAGCTGGCCATCGAACAAAAACAAATTACAAATATACACATTCCAGTATGGAAACATCACAATATTCAATTAGTTATAAAAACTTTTAGACAAAACTTTGCTTATCACTCATTACTAGAATACATCTTCAACCTTATAGACTTATCTAAACCATCTTTTGAAATTTTTGATTCATCAAAACAAATAACAACTACATATACACAAATGTCAGATATGAAAGAAGATAACAATATAAATCACCAATAAGCACAAGCTCTTGCATAAACAATTTGCCTTTAGCAAATAATAAGAATAAAACAAAAAAAATTAAACTAAATTTAAATAAAAAAATTAATATAACTATGCACAACATTAAAGGCATCAATAATATACTAAAAATGCAAAACTAGATCAAACATTATATAGAATTAAATTTATATATAATCTCTATTACTAAAACTAAACTAAAAGACTTAGTAATAAAAGCTTATACTAATCCTTTTTACAAGATATACACATTTAACTTTTTTTTTTTTTTGGTATTAAGGTGAGGTTTTGCTCATATCTTTATTAGTAGTTTAAAAGTTAGTAGCTACATGGAGCTACTATGTATAAAAAGTAAATTTTTATATAAATGCTATGGCAAAACCAACACTTGCAGTCAGAGCTAGATCATTAAACTGCTAACTATATAGCTACTCTAAGTACAAATAAAAGAAAAATTACATTCAAGAATAAAAGCTCAGACATATTTATCTGTGACCTAAACCTACTAGAGTGGTCAAAACTTGCCTAGATTTGTAAGTTTAGAATATGGTTATAGGAAATATTGTATTTGATCCAAAAGATAGTCTATATGTTAATTTTACGAATAGCATAACCGATAAGTGGACAGGTATTAGAATTAGAGTGTAATTGGTCAGATAATCCACATAAACAAGAATAGGTATAATTTTTGTGATTAGAATTTCTTTTGTTGTTTTGATTTGATTGAGTAGAAGGTCTGGTATAAGGTAGTTTAAGTCTTTGTTGTTGTTTTCAGTTGGCAAAGTTTATACAATAGGGTTTTTATATTTGTTCATAGGAAAGTTCATTAATTTTAAGCAGAATAGCAATAATTGTTTGTAAGGCTAGTTTGTATGAAATGTTAAAGTTTTGTACAATCTCAATTAAAGATTTAGGAATAAGTCCTTTAAATATAATATTGAAGTAGTATTGATTTTTTTGGAGAAGTATAGAGTAGAAAGCATAGTGATTACTAATTTTGTGAATAAGTTCTTCTTGTTGGTTTATAGATAAATCAAGGACTGTATGGTTAATGTATTCAGATATGCTGGTTTGGATAATATTGAAAATAAGTAATGGATTGGAGCATGTATGCCAGTAGGTTGAGGAGTTGGCAAGGTTACAGTTGAAGCAATTAGTATTATAGAATGTATATGGGTAAATTTTGTAAAAGTGAAAGTAAGTAGGAAGTTCATTTAATAAAATTTTGATTTTAAATAATTTAAGATGGTTAAGTTTAAAGTTAGTGATATTATGAGTTGGTTTTTGGTTATGGTTAAAAAATAATCAAGTTGATCTTCAGTCGATTTGAGTAATTAGGACTTCTCATTCCATGTTATGTTTTTGGGGGGACCACATTGCTAAAATGTAGGCTCTACAAATATTTTTAGTAAAACTTCTAGTTGGATGTTTGATAAAATGCTGATCCCAAAAAATTATATAATGTAGGTTATAAATGCTTGTGTAGTTAAAATATAGTGAATATGATAAATTATATTGTTTTGCAAGTAAGTCTGCTAAATTATTAAGAGTGTCATTAGAATAGGCTTGTACTTTATGAAAATAAATTTGGTGATTATAAGATTTGATGACATTAAGCAGGGTATGCCATATGGGCCATGAGCTAAATTTGAAAAGCTTGTTGAAATTTGAAAGAGTAGTATATATTTTAAAGTATTTAGTAATTATTGATTGAGAATCAGTGTAAATATTAATTATAGAATTGTAAGAAGTGATTAAAATAGCTGAAAGAATTGACATTAGTTTAGCTTTATAAGAAGATGGATTTTAGCTAAGAATTTGTAAATTATTTGGTTGAAATCATTAACTTGTATCCATTCAATACTCATTGTACATTGATCTGTACCGATGTTAATTACAGAGCCATCAATAGAAGTTAAATATATTTTGTACTGTATTGATAAGAAAATATTGTTCGAGTATATATGTAGCTTTTTCTTGCTTAAAAATTTCTGATATAGGAGAGTCAGAAATATAGATAGTAGGGGCAGAAGGTAGAGATAATGGATGTTTAATCACAGTTGAGTAGATCAGATCAATATAGTTTGCATTAAAGTTAAGTGCATTAGAAGAAACTCTTCCAAGAAATTGTATAGAAATTATTGATGATATATTAATTATACAGTAATTTGCAACTCGATAAGAGTTAAAATCACAACCTGTACAAACTGAGCATTGAATTGATGAAAGAGAGTAATGAATAAAGAGTTCTGTATTAATATTTGTATTCAAGTATATAATAGATATTTTGTTGTTATGTTTGAAATATCTGTGAATTTTGCCAATAATAATATTGTTATTATTGTATATTAGTAACCAGGATTTAAGTTTTTTAGAAATATGTTGAAAATTGTAAGCAAAAGGATTATGTCCAGTTTGTTGATATTGTAGAAGTAATATTCTAGAGCTGTTGTTAGTAGTTACAGTGTTTTCTAGACATATAAACCAGAATGGTTTATGTTCTTTAGATAGCTGTACTAAGCGAAGTGAAAGATAATTCCATTGGAATAATGTAATATTATCTGCAGTGCAGAGTTGTTTAAGATACAAAATGTTAAGTTTTCTAAGTTGTTTTTTGAAAGTAGTATATTGGGAATAGGTGGACACAATTGGTTCTAGTGGTTGAAGGTTGTATTGTATAATATTTGGCCAAGGTATACTGTTATTAGCTGTTATAGACATGTTAATGTATATAATAAGTTAGATAATTTTAAAGTTTAAGGTATATCTATTAGGTTCATCAATATTAGATTGGGGATGTTGTAATATATTGATAGTTGACCAAAGATTATTTTGTAATTGTTATAGTCGAATATATGTAGAAGTTCCTAATAAATAAGAGTTGTTAATTCGTAAAATAAAGTTAGATATATGATGTTAGAGCTGAATGTCCCAAATATTATGTATATTATATAAAAATAAATTAAGCATGGTGCTATTTGGTATGGAACAGGCTAGATAAGATTTATTTTTTTTTTTTTTTTTTTGGAGTTAAGGTGAGGTCATGCCTCAGGTCTGTTTATTCGAACATATTGTTACAGTTTG
>CAJVQA010003733.1:0-18834 GCA_910591915.1 Cetraspora pellucida | reverse complement strand
TGAGGTAAAAGGATTACCTTGTAAATAAAATAATTCACTATAAGAATAATTTTTGGGATATGTAGCAAAATTTAATAGTGGAAATATTAAAGTTACAGTTTCTTGGGGATAGATAGTAATGTAAGATGAATAAAGCAAATAAGGAAATGTTAAAAGATCATAAAATTTTGGATAGGAATTTTTTAAAAGATTACATTTTTTAGAAATCCAGGAAAACAAACGATTGAAAGATGAAGTACTAAATAAACCATCTGAATTAGCATATATTCCACAATGTTGAAGATTAAATAATAAAGTATCTTCTTTTTCATGATAATAGTCATATTTAATATGACCAATTAACATATTGGTCTTAAATAAAAATCCTTCTGTAAATCTTTTATTTTTATTAGATTTTTCCAACTTGGTTAATGCAGAAGCAATTTGGCCTGTTATTATTATATAACTATAAATATCACGCCTCTTAATCATCGATGACAGACTATAATAATTATAGCAATCAGCAAGTAATTCATCAATTTTTTCTGATTCTGTCTCAGAATCCCTTAACGTAAACTCAATTATATCTTTTCCATACAACTTTAATAATGTGAAAGTTTGAAATTGTAATACTTTATAATATCCCCTTTCATCAAACACACGAAGAGATGGTGGTGGCAAGATTTCAAAGTTAAATTTGTAAAAATTCAAATTTAAATGTTTTTTAAATGAAGTAAGAAGTTTCTTTAGTCTAATAATGGTGTTTTTGACATTTCAAAATTATACTCAAAATTATACTCAAATCTATCGCTTCAATTCTGCATCTTTTAAAAAGGTTACTGCATATATTTGTATGCAAGTAGGAAAAACCAACACTATGCCACCATTTTCGAGCGTTGTTCCCTCATAAATTCTATGAAATGAATGAAAATCTTCTATATCTTTTATATTATCACCTTTATCAGACTTAATTTTGGCTTTTAAATGCATGTTCCATCCCCAATTCATTTTTTCAGGTTCAATAATCCAAGTGCATAGCTCACTACTGTATACTTCTGATTCATTTGAGTAATTTTGAGCTAAAATTTGGTCTGATTCGTACTCTTTATCATTATACTTATCCAAAATCTTTTGTGCAAATTCCTTAATTTCTTTTATATTGAAATATGTATATGTGTTGCCGTAATATTTATCTTTATGTTTTAAATATTCTATCCAAATGTCATTTTGAGACAATCTTTGAATCGACAAATAATTATCTTTTTTTATTATATAATCACCTATAATATTATAATGGGTAATAATAGGGTCAATTGATTTATCGTTAAATGCGGCATGATAAATATCATATAGGACATGAGTGTCAGGAGACTTATCGAGAAAGTGTGTGCGTGGATTTAGTATATAAGAATTATAACTTTTTTCTTCTCCATATCCAAGTGAGCCAGAAAAAAACAAACGTTCCTCTTCTCCTGATCCAATAAAACAGAAATTAAGTAAGTCGGACACATCAAAAATTTCTAAATTTGTTAAATAAATTAATAAATTTGGTACGTATAATATTTATATAATTTTACATAAAAATACCTACTATTTGCCACCATTATACCGGATTTTGTTAAATAAATATAGACTACACAGGCAAAACTGCTGCCTTTGATTATATTGCAGGCCATTGCTAACAATGTCTTATTGTCATTCAATTCAATTTTTAAAGTGCCCAATTCAGAAGGGGATAAATCCCAATTTAGTATATATTGCATATCAAACTTTCGAGTTATTAAGTCCCATTGCGTAACTACAAAGGGCATTCTGAAGTCCATAAACAACTTTCCTTTTTTGGAAATACTGCATGAATAAAATTTTTCGAGTTCAATACTATGTTTGCATGTCCATTTATGTTTTCCACTAGAGTTTGATTTTGAAAAGATATAGCCTCGATAAACCGGTTTGCCTTTAACAATTACTAGATCTCCGTTTTCTAGAAAGGCAATACTTTTTACATACGTAAATTCTTCCAAACCTTGCACACTTAATATTTGTCTTAATTTAATTGCGATGTCAATAATTGCTGTTAAAATAAACTTTATTAATATGAAATGTAATTAAACTTTATCGATAACTTAATTTTAACTTAATTTTAACTAACCAAAATTATTTTCAAAATCATTATTATTCAACTCAATTATGACATGTTTACAATCTGAGATTCCTGCTAACGTATTTGAAAACTGATTATTTGCAAATAGACTTTCGAAATTAAAATCAGGGTTTTTACAAAATTTATCGGTGTTTAGAGCACTCTCAAGATCATTAACGTTTAATGAAGTGTCGTATTTGACAATAAGATCTTTCGTAAAGGTCTTTGTAACGATCCATACAACAATTGATTTATCTTCTTTACTTAAAGTCGCTATACATTCCAAGTTTGGCGATACGAAATATTCATCTATTTTTTTTCCTCCGTGCGGAACTTCGTTTTTTTCTCCATGCGGAATATCACCTATCAAAATCTCAGTTTGGTCCTGATCTTCAGATTTTGATGAGCTCATTTTAGGTAAGTGCGAATGATAATATAAAAGTCAAGATAAAATTTGAAAAATTTTTTACAGTTTACAAACCAATTATGAAAACATTTAAGCAAGTTTATTAGCAAGTTTATTAAGCAAGTTTATTAAGCAAGTTTATTAAGTAAGTTTATTCAATGTTTGTTCAATAACAGTAAATATATTTACGCAGCCTCTTAGCTTAAGTACTATACAAAGGACCCTTGATTTTAATCATTATCCACCGTATGAGATGATTATTTTTAGTACATTGGGTTAATTCTTTGGTTCGTAAATCCTAGTTTTTTTAACGTATAAGCATACAAACGTGTGCGCCTATTTAATTGCCTGAGTCGGAATTTTGAAAATAGAAGCAGGTCTTTTAAACTTATTTCAAAAAAAGGTAATTCTAAAACCCCATTGTAAATAATTAGTGGCTATGACATTTATTGAAGCATATAATTCCTGATGAAACTATCTTTACAATGATAACCTTCAGGTTTGTTCTGTAAATATTTATGGTATAAAAAAATATTTATTGTAATTTTTATTTCAAATTCTAAAATAAAAACAGCAAAAATTTATGTATAACAGGACTCAAGTTGTGGTAGTTCTTATGTTGTGATATCTTACTAATAACGATGATAATAAATCCTGACATAAGTATTAAAATTAACGGTTTATTTTATTTATCTTTTTATATTATAAGTCAAAATTTATTTATTATTCCACATATCGATATTACGGATGTTATGCCATAAATACTAATGCTAAAATAACAACTTTGATGAATACATACACAATTATCTAATCATATCTTCTTTATGTAAACAAGAATAAATAGTATTATTATTGCAGCCTCAAATTATAGTTGTTAATCTATAGTTGTTAGCCAAAATCATTGGTACATACGAATCACAAAATGCCGAAATTCCGCGAACGCCGGAAAACCCTGGATTAACCCGTAATAAAGTACTGTAGAACAGCTATTCTATATTTACACATATTCTTGGAACTTCAATTATCCTTCTAAGTGATACAAATTTGATTCGATACTCTTAAATCATTTCCTTATCGTGAAAAGAATCTTTTTTCATCAAGATAAATTGCTCTACATATGAATACGAATACAGAAACAATTAAATATACGAATATAGTAGTAAGCTATAAATTTCATTACGACCTTTTTATGCCATATTAACGCCCTGGGGCGTTATTTTGGGATAATACAGTAACGATTAAATTGTTTAGATTCTTCTTGATTTTCCTTTTAGTCAATTATAAATAATTCCATCAATAAATTAACAAAGTAATTATTTGTTTATTACAACTTTTCTTGTGATAGGCATAGAATATCCATTACCTTAATAGCTTTAGATGTGGTTTCTAATCAATCATACTGGCATTATTGCTTATATTTCCAAGCTTATTTACTTATTGCTATCTTCAAAACATTCTAACTCTGTAGCATTCCCTTCAGCTTTCCAATATTCAACCTTCCGATAATTTGAGATTGAATCAAGCAAATTTTTTCTAAGTAAATTTTTTTGAAACTTTAAACAAAGATAACTTAACTAAAACTTTATCAAATTTTATAAACCTTTTTTAAAATAAATGCTACAAATTTGTAGAATTCATTTAAAAAAATTTTTATTAAATTTGATTAAGTTATTATTGAATTATTGTTGTTTAAAGTTTCAAAAATATTTCAATAAAAACAATTTGCTTGATTTCTATTGACTCACCACCATTTGTTATTTGAATGACCTAAGTATTTCTTATTGCTACTTTCGAATTTACTTTACAAATATTGAACTAATCTGATTTAAGTTGCCAGGCGTTTATTCAGTTGAGAATAATCCAAACTGTCCTAACAGATATATATATATATATATATATATATATATATTAAAAAAAAAGGTCACATTCGATTACTAGGTCATATAAGCGATCTTTTTTGAATTTCGTAAATCGGAGTCTTTAAATTTGCAACTCTTGACAAATGAATCAAATGCTTTTTAGCTTTAAAATAAAGGAGATAAAAAAAATAAAAGCACAAATAGAAATTTAAACATACCATAATGATTTTGCACACATCATATGCTTTTAATATGTTTTAGATTTATAAGAATTAAGGTTAGTATTTAAGTTTTGATAGCGTAAAAGTCTTCTTACTTAGAACAGCACACAATAATTATCAGACAGTTTTTGAGAAATATATACGTTCTAGTAAAAATAAAATAAAAACACGTCAATTAACTTTTGTACCATAACAAACCAATTTATTATAATATTTTAACAAAAGCATACTCCTTTATCGACTTAACTATTAACGTTAATTTAATGAATCATTGAAGTGAATGCATGCGGATAATCAATTACTTTTTATAGAAGTTCATTTTTTCTATATAAATTAATTTTGGTAATCTTCACAATTTACGTTTTTTTAACTTTGTTCTTCAAAATGATATTCTTACCCAATGAATGCCTTTTTGAAATATTTAATAATCTTAAAAATAATTATAGAACCTTATTTTCATGCCTTCTTGTAAACCGTCAATGGTGTAGAAATATTGTTCCAATCTTATGGAGTGAACCATTATTACATTGTTATAATAAAGAATTAATAAGAATGTATATTTTATCATTGAATGACGAAGAAAAAGAAAAATTAATTTCATTAAATATATTACTCCCAAATGGACCAAAATTATTATTTGAATATACATCTTATACTACATCAATCAGTTATGATAATTTAGAAATAAGTGTTGAAAATTGGTTTGGTTTGGATTCCTATTATCAAGATGAGTATGGTACTTATGAAGAAAATGAAGAAATAGATAATAGAATTGAAAAAGTTATATGTTCGATAATTGCAATGTTATTACGAACAAGTGAAAGAATTAAGTATTTTAAGATAAATGACTTCATCTATAATGTCGGAATTGTAATGGTAGAAATTCTTCATAAAAATATCAATTCATTAGATATTTCTTATTATGTTGAGTTTAGATTTGAAGAAATAAAATTAATATCAGATACTCTTCGGATAAATTCTTGTCTAACCTCATTAAAACTATATTATTGCCAACTTGGACCTAAAGAAGCAAAATTACTAGCAGAGGCACTTTGTAAAAATTCAACCCTATCCTCTCTAAATATTTCTAATAATAAACTTGGTGATGAAGGAATAAAAGCACTTGCAGAAGTTCTTTACGAAAATACAACTTTGACTTCTTTAAGTCTCAGTCATAATCTATTCGGTTTTATAGGCTTGAAAGCACTTGCAAATACTCTGTATAAAAATATTTCTCTGAGCACTTTGGAACTTGATAGCAATAAATTTGGTATTAATGAAGGAAAACTATTGGCTGAAGTTCTTCGCAGAAACACTACTATAACCTTCTTAAGTCTTTATGGTAATGAGTTTGGTTTTGAAGGAATAAAAGCGATATCAGAGGCACTTTTCGTGAATACTACTTTAAATGATTTAGACATTGGAAGTAATAAAATTTGTTTGGAAGGATTAAAAGCAATATCAGAAGCCCTTTGTAAAAATATCGCTTTAACTTCATTAAACCTTCGTTATAATAAACTTGATTTTAAGGAGGACAAGTCATTAGTAGAAGCACTTTGTAAAAATACCACCCTAAGAGATTTGAACCTTTGTGGAAGCCAAATTGGGTTTAAAGAAGCAGAAATTTTAACCGAAGCACTTTACAAAAATGCTAATTTAACTTCATTAAATCTCAGCAGAAATATAATTACTTCTGATGGAGTAAAAGTAATATCGAAGGCTCTTTATAAAAATACTACTTTAACTTCCTTAGATATTAGCGGTGATATGTATACACTTTCTGGGATAGAGGAATTATCACATGCCCTTTGTAATAATAATACTTTAACTTATTTAGATCTTTCTTGTTGTCGACTTTGTTTCGAAGGATTAAAAGTATTAGCGAATGCACTTTGTAAAAACACTACTTTAACTAATTTAAATCTTTCTGATAATAAGTTTACTTTCAAAGAAGGGCAGATATTGGCAGAGGTTCTTTGCAAAAATACTAGTTTAACTTCTTTAGATCTTAAGCATAATAAACTTGGCAATGACGGAGTTGAAGTATTAGTAAAAGCACTTTGTATAAATACTGCGTTGACTAATTTGAATATTTGCTATAACAAACTTAGTTCTAAAGAATACCAAAGATTAGCAAAAATTGCATACAAAAATAATACCAGGATTTCATTACAATTTGAAATAATCGTATAATTAATTGGTAAGATATTTATATAAATAAATTTGGCTTTAATTTAACTAAAAGCATTATAATAATTGATTTAATTTAAATCTGTATAATTCTTGAACCAAAAAACAAATTGAAATTATTTTTGTTTATCATTTTCTTGTAGCTACATCATACTAACATGAATGGGTTTTATTCCTTTCGCTATTAGGAATCATACGCTATATTTCACTAGCATCATCCAAAATTTTAATTAATTGTTAACTAACTCTTGTAACTGTCGAACGATGGGTCATATTCTATATTGATGTCATTCTGAAAGGTCATAATTTTGCGAATAAATAAGTTCTATCATGTGCATAGTGATATAGCTGTATTGAGGTAATTAATTGTAATATTAGGACGTGCTTATTTTTATTACACACATGGGTTATTATAAACTTTACTGAGATAGATTCAAATGATTGATTCATCATAATGTTATAATAGTTAATACTTAAAATTGGGTACAGATTTAGATTACAGACAATCCTTCATAAATGCACACTCTGTAAATGCAAGAACTATGTATACCCTCTCTAAATGCACATATATTACTTAATAAAATGCCCTCCATAAACGCACACCCTTCCTAAATTCATATTTTCAAAAAATTTGCCTATAGTCACAAAGGGGTGCATTTATGGAGGGTTGACTGTAGTTATAGTATTTATTAAATTGAATGAATAATTTTTAATAATAAGTAAGCTGAAGTTTTCTAATGATAAATTATATTGGTTGCATTTTGAACCTTCAAAAATCTTCGAACTAATCAGTAAACCAGAAGTCAATTCGGATAGGGTGTGGTAAACAACTAAATTAACTAAGGATGCTCTGGTTTATAAATCGCATTAACAAAGACATGGAGCTTGTAACCATCATTTTTCTTAGAGTTACCTTAATTGAATAAATTTCCAGAAAAATTTCCATAAGTTAGAATAGTGATCTGGATGACTATATCAATTTTTTTTGCGTATTTGAGAAAACTTGTTATGCTCAAGATAAAAACTCAAGATAATATTGTAGATTTGTTTTATCTATAGATGCAGACATTTGAAGACATCCATTTGACGTGTCGTCATGTCAAAAGTGTCATAACGACGTAGGTCATAATATCTGACATTTGCCATAATTTAGTTTACGGCAGTATAAAAAGTTACGGCAATACAAAAATGTTACAACACTATAAAAAGTTATAATGTTATTATAGAAATTGTTATATTAAACGGGTTTTTTTTATTTAATTATTGATTGATCAAGAATTTATCACAATAACTTACATAAAATAACAACAATAATAACTATTTAGTATACTTTACACTTTATAGCGTAGAGTCAAGTATTTTATATTGAATAAATGACAAAAACTTCATGTCAACTGTTAAGACAACGTAAATAAAGTATCACGGGATAAGTAAAATACTATGTAAATCAGATATTACGCAAAAGTCAAATTTTGCGACACAAATCAATGTTACGGCATGCGTCAGTTATGGCCTTTTGACGCATCATAATATAATTGAGTTACGTCCAAATGTCTTTATCTATATTTTATATGGTAAAAGCAAAATTAAACATACACTCGTGAATTTCCGTATAATTTATTTTTTTTTAAAAAAAATTCTATTAATTACAAAATGGCCAAAATGGTTTCTAATTTAGGAATGAGACATGTCAAATAGAACTCAAAACATCATACAAATAGGATCATAAATAACTCTGTCCCCAGCCTTTCTTAATTCTTCTTTTAAACAATCTTTGTTACAGCAAAGTTCATAACAAGAATCATTTGCAACAAATCCTTTAAAGGCCAAATTAGTTCCACTGAGAATTAAAACCGATAGATTGATATTTTTGTCAAGAGAATCTAATAATGCCTTTCCTCCTTCGAAATTAAGACAATTATAACTAATATCTAAAAAAGTCAGAGTAGAATTCTTAAGAAGAGCTTTTGCAATTGCCTTTCCTCCTTTAACGCAGATTTCATTACTATTAAGATTAAGATGAGTTATAGTTTTATTTTTGCAAAGGGCTTTTGCTATTGCCTTTATTCCTTCAAAATTAGGATGATTATAACTGATGTCTAAAAATGTCAGGGTACTATTCTTACAAAGAGCATCAGCAATTGCCTTTCCTCCTTCAATGCCAATTCCGTTGCTACCAAGATTAAGATGTGTTATAGTGATATTCTTGCAGAGGACTTCTGCTATTACTTTTCCTCCATCAACTCCAATTCTATTACCACTAAGATCAAAGTGAATTAAAGTGTTATTTTTGTAAAGGGCTTTTGCAAATGCATTTACACTCTCAGGACCAAGTTGATTAAAACTGAGGTTTAAATGGGTTAAATTAATGTCTTTATAAAGAGCTTCTGCGATAAATTTTGCTTCTGTAAAACCAAGCTTATTACAACTAAGATTCAAAGAAGTTAAGACATTATTTACGCAAAGAGCTTCAGTCAATGTTTTTGCACCTTCATAACCAATTTGATTGCCACTAAGATCCAAGAAAGTCAAGGTATTATTTTTGTAAAGAGCTTTTGCTAATTCTTTTACTCCTTCAGAACCAAGTTGATTTTTAGAGAGATTTAAAGATGTTAAAGTGTAATTATTATAAAGAAATTTTGCTAATGCCATTCCACCTTCGGAACCAAGGTCATTTGAAGCAAGATTCAAAGATGTCAAAAAGCAATTGTTGGAAAGAATTTTTGCTATTATTTTTCCAATTTCAGAACCAAGATAATTTTTAGTAAGATTCAGTGAAGTCAGAATGCCGTTTCTACAAATCATTTCTATCACTTTTTTTGCATCTTCATTAAAAAGTGTATTATTTGTAATGACCAAAGAGGTTAAATTCTTATTTGTACATAGAACATCCACTAATGATTTTCTCATTTCTTTAGAATCAAATTTATTGTAGTCAAGTTTTAGAGAAGTTAAATTGGAGTTTATATTAAGGATTTCTATCGTCTCACTATCAACAATTCCATAAATGTCTAAATTTTTGAGTTTATTACATTTTCGAAGAAACGTTTTGATTATCGAAAATTTAACAGTATGAACTAATTCGTGAGAAACAATTGGATAATATGAGTTACGTGGAATTAATTCATATCGATATCGATAAAATGGATAATATAAGAGAGAACCGAGCCATTTATCGATACTAATCAATAAATTATAACCATCAATGGAGGTAATATAAGTAATATAATTAAATAATGGGATTGAAAATTTCGGAAGCTTTATGTTTAGTGGGATAAGTCGTTTTTGATCCTCAGGATTTAACGATAAAAAATATATCATTATAATTCTTTCATCATCGAAATAATTTAGCGGTTTGCTCCACAATACTGATGCTGCAATTCTGCACCATTTCCGATTTACAAGAAGGCATGAAAATAAGCTTTTATGATATTTCTTAAGGTCACTGAAGCAATTAAATATTTCATGAAGGCATTCATTCGGAAGTTGTTCAATCATTTTGAAAGGAAAGTTTATGTTGTGTTACGTACATGCGTACGTAGCATTATATCAATGTATGATCTGCATACTGCATAAATTGTGTACGTATTAATTTTAAATTGTGGTCAGATTTAATTATGAGGTTGTGTGATATTGCAAGTTCTATTTTTACTATTACGTACTAAAATCCTGTGGCTCTTGACCTCCTCGGTCTCTCCTGTACCTTCAATGTGGGCCAGGTTGATGTTGCAGATTATGGACCAGATTTAAAGTTCTAGTGAAATGTAAACAGTCGGAAATTTCAAACCAACGTTTGTTTTGTCGAAAATCGCTTATTTCTCGAAAATACACACCCAAAAAATTTTTTTGAGGGATTTACTAAATTTTTTAATTTTAAATATATTTCATCTTCGGAACACATTCAGGAATTGTGATCAAAACTTTAATTAAAATTAATCGGGTTAATATTTTCTAAAAATCCAGCTAGTATATTAAGCCCGGCCTTTTATTAAATGATGATATACTGTATATAGCAATTTACGAAACTTACGACCGATTATTGCCGTAAAATCGGATTAAAATGAAATTTAAATTTAACAGTTGCTTACTATAAATTCTACTCACATAATTCTAAGAAAAAGGCTAATAATGTACCCAAAATTTTGTATTTTCAGTGACTTGAATATTTACCAATTTTATTATTAACATTACTGTGTAATTATTTTTCAAATGCCACTCAAAAATTTTATTAATCATATGATGAGAATCTATGAATATGAAAAGTTTTTTTAAGTACATTGATAAGATTTTTATTATTAGCTATATAAAGATCCTTAATAGAAGATAGTACATGACACAATTCTGAATAGCTTAAATATGTCCATTAATAACAGCTTAAATTTATATGGATAAAATGACCTAAATAAAGGGTTTGGCTTTCGTGCTCACCCACTAAACTAATATGAGTTAAATAAGTAATGACAAATACTGATAAACTCAAATAATGACTAATAAATAAATAATTAATACTTATCCATTAAAAGAAATTCTAAATCAAGAAGCAGGTATTGCAGAATTCTATCTAAATATAATTCCAAACCCTAGCCCAAATATATATTTAATTTTTATAGTGCAATTTTCTATTTGTTTTCTAAACGCATGTCAAAAGTTCAGTTGCATTTAGAGTGTGCTGATTGCATATATTTGGATCAGGTTAGGAATTGCATTTAGAAAGGTCAAACTGTATTTGCTACTTTAATTCTTATTCAGTAAGAAGTTACGTATTTCTCCATTATAGATGCAGATTTATGACATCATCCAGTTACGTCCTTAATAAAAAATCAGTTTATAAAATAATACACAATTAAGCCGTAACTAGTGACGTAAATAAGTCTGAACCTATATTCTTAAGAATATATTGACATATAGTAATCACATCAAGTATATTACTTATACGTATACTAGAGATGTTAAATTGATCTGATCCAGAATTAGAATATTTCTATAATAGTAGCTTCAGATCTTGGTTTATAAATTAGTCTAGAGATTGGAATCGATGAGTTTCGAGCATTGATTGGTCACAAACTCTAGAGTTTCGAGCATCGGTACAAAATTTTGACCGGTGTTCGAATGTTCATTGAGTTTTTAGAATTACATAAAAGAATTTAGTACATGAAATTTATTAATTGTATTATTATCGTTATATTACTTAATAATTTGCAACATTAAAAACAACTTTGTATTATTATCGCTACTTAAAATTTACAAGACTTATAATTTGTGCATTATAAAATCAACATGCACTATTACTGCTATATTATTTAATATGCAATTTACATGACTTATAATTTGTGATATATATTATAAAACAACCATGCATTAATCCTAGACATCAGGAATAATAAAATCGATTTCCTTCATATTACGTTTTAGAAATACCATTCTGCCAAATAACTTTGGCTTTAATAATGTTCTTTTCACACTCATAACATTTCCTGCATCCGAAAATAAGCGCTCACTTGGTGTGCTTGTTGCAGGAATTGCAAGAAATTTTCAGGCCATTTCACTTAAAATTGAAAATTGCCATTTTTGTAAAGACCACCACACCATGGGATCTCCCTCGAAATCAAGCTCACGAAGAGCAAGGTAACTTGTAACTTCATTATTATTTTGGTTTTGTAAGCTTGGTGAAAAAACAGATTTGATGAATCCTTTACGGTAAGCTTGTTTTTTATTTTGATTAGTCATAGAAACTGATTTGGATATCAATGAAGTAACTTGTTTAGATAAACAGTGTCGTTCCTTAAATTCTGCATACACAACATGCAAAGTTTCTTCAACCTGATTTTGCTCATCAGTTGATAAAACATGTAACCTTTTGCATCTTGGGTCCAATTGACATGCAAGATATACATTTATATCAGGAGTTGGCCAATAGTGAAGTAAGACTTTATAAAGAGACAATTTTATGCGATCTAGTAATCCATTTGTATTTGTAGGTGTATTAATTTTGATTCGACGTTTTTTTGGCCCTACTGTAGTTTCCTCTTCATCATCTTCATATTCAAGATCATCATCAAATGCATTATTGTCTGAATTAAAATCCAAAGTTAAATCAAAGTCTTGAGTAATAGGACATAGCTTAATCTTAAGAGCAGTAATCAACAGATACATCATGCTAATTGTAACATATTCACTACCACTAAAATACTCTGTATATTCATTAAATGGACCAAGTAAATGAGTTAAATCATTCATTAAATTCCACTCGTCATTTGTAAGCATAATTTTCTTGAGACGATTATAATCTTGATGTACATTAGGTGAATTATTTTTGCTTAACATAATTAAAATAATATCAATATAATCTTTGACTAAGAGAAGTCATTCTCACGCTAAAAAGGATAAATTCCAATGAGTTAGAACATCACATTTTAAGCGAAGATATTCTTTAGTATCCCGAATTATCTATACAATTTAAAAAATAATTTAAAAAAAATTAAATTAAAAAATTAAATTAAAAAAAAATTAAATAAAAAAATTTTTAAAAAAATAAATAATATTACTTTTGTTTCTGAAATTCCCAAGCTTTTTTGTGCATTATCCAACCTTTCATTTTGTTTAGAACTCATAAAAAAATTTATCAATCGTTTTGCACGAGCTACAAACACTTCAGCTAGTAAAAGACCCTTGCCAATTACAAGTTGAAGTATATGTGCTATACAGGGCATTCTACTAACTCCTATTTGATTTATCGCTACTTTTACATTTGTCCCATTATCTGATGTAATCGTAAAAACTTTATCTGTCAATCCCTAATATTCAATTTGATTATAGATAGCATTATTTATATTAATTGCTGTATGCGGATATTTTAAATAAGTCAATGTAAAAAGAGCTTCATGTATTTTAAAATTTTCATCTATCCATGAGTATGTGATTCCTAGAAATCCTTGTTGATTTCTTGCTGTCCATAAATCCAACGTCAAACATACAGTTTTACTAGTTGTTTCTAATTGTTGTTTTAATAAGTTTGTTGAATTGTTATAAGTAATATGGATAAGGTGCTTTACAGTTTTTTCACATGGTATTGCAAATGCGGAATCCAGATTATGAACAAATTCATGAAATGATTCCTTTGATACAAGATTTAATAGTAAATTTTCACGGATGAGAAGTTTTAATAAAGATCGAACAAGGAAATTATTTTTTGCTTTTAGATGAGTTTTAGTAATATTAATTTGACTATCCTAATAAAAATGTATAAATCAAGGATTGTAAGATATAATATTTAAACAAATCACATTAATCTGCAAAATATTACTGTGATTCCATGTATTGAATAAAGATGATGAATAAGGTTTGAAGTTGATCCACCCACAACTTTAATTCTTTGAACACATCATGTATTATTATCTTTTATAATCTGGCATTTACCATATTGGGCCTCTTCGCCATCTTTATTAATTACTACGATCAAATCCATATGTTGCCAAACCCAGGATTGTTTTTTAGACCCACCACGTCTTTTAATTTCTGTTTTTTTAGAGCTATTAGTAACAACCTCCTCTATACTCGATTTTGGTTCTTCACAAGCCGAAATATCAATGTAATTAAATTCATCCTCTTCATTATTCAAAGAGAACTCTATGGGAGTATCAACAGAAGGTGCGATGTCCTTATTTAGTATTAAATCAAATTCTATTTTTAACAAGATGTTACGAATAAACAATAGTAGGTCTTTACTGCAAGTCAAACTCAGGTATGCAATAATCCACAGGTTTATGTTTTTTGTGTATTATAAATATTCAAGTGAAAAGACTAAAATTTTATTATTTATTTCGTTGCCTTTATATTACAAATTAATTACATCATTTACGTCATTAATTTTTCATTAACTCCCTCACTCTTTACTTATACTTTCTTATTGATAAATCAATCAATCAATTAATTATGCCGTTATACCATATTACCATCAATCATGCAATTCGATCACCTACGTACGTACGTTAGAGAGGGAAATTTCGTTCAGGCTCGGGTTGATCTAACCCAAATTGGTCAAAATATTCCAAATCGGCCAAAAAAAGGTAAATTGTTATTTTGTAATCAATCAAAAAATTCATTACTATTAAAAACATATAGTTAATTTTAATTTTGACTGATGCTCGATGATTGAATGAGTTTAAAACTCAATGAATGTAATTTATTTCGATGTTCGAAATTTTCGATCGATGTTCGAATAATTATTCACCGATTCCACCCTCTAAATTAGTCTGGATCAGATTATTAGATAGTTGACTGGAACGGAATGAAAGATCTATTCATTATATATTAAATTCAAGCAATGTCAGGCTTCCACCCATGTATTGACAATAAATTATGAATTTGTACACCCCAATAAGAATTTTAATTAATCAAAAGTTTAATCATTAACGATAAAGTAAACTATAATAATGACAAATAGACTATACAATTATTTATTTACCTGAACCAAAATGACTCTCGAAAAAAAGATTAGCTTCTATTACATTTGAAAAACAATTAAATTATCAAAATAACAAATCAATAAGAACAGTTAAAGTATTGAAAAACCAAATCAATAAAAAGACAAGATTGGCGCAAAATATTAACCCAAGTGATGAATGTAATATAAATGCTATTATAAAATTAATGTGTATTCTAATAACGATAACGATAAACATTGTTAAAATTTTTATTTGCAAATTTAAGAACTTACGTAATGAGCAAAATTCCAGACCTATGAAATAGGGTTCTATAAGCGCTGGGTGCATAAAACAATGCCTGTGTCTGGCACAATGTTTTAATAGTGCCAGTCCCTATGAAACATCCCCGTTACATATTTTAAGATAAAAATTTAAGCCACATAGTTCTTGTTGTAACCAGTTTAGGAACAAAGGATTTGCAGAACTATCCAAGACACACGGGTATCGGTATGGGCTAAAACTATTTAGGTAAAACATAAATAGATATGATATTTAAAAAGCACCGGTTTGTAGCAAGTAATCACAAGAAAATGCCGTTAAACCATACATACTGTACATTGTACTCCGTTCCTGGTATGTCGAGAGAACAATTTTACCTGTAACCCTTGTCTAAACCCTAATCTCTGAATAACCTTAATTTTAATTGCTTCGTTTTAAAAATCCTTCAAATAAGCAAATGAGGAAATTTGAAAAATGGATCCGTAAAATTGATCTTGCCTATTTAACATTATGTGACATAATAAACTGTTTAGTTCAAGCTAATTTCGGCTTAACGATATCAATTTTAACCCAGAACTGAATCAATATAGTTAGTTAACTTCCCAATTATTTATGTTATCGTTAGTATATGCTTAAAATTTTACAATGACTTTAATTAAGGATGGACTACTGCGCAGAATTTGAGTTAGTCATTTAAATGTAGATTAACGTTAACGTTAATAATTTTTTCAATATAATACTCGATATTGTATGTAATTTTTATTATTAGGTCGGAAGTGTCGGCGACACGTCACCACGATATTTTTATGGACTACTAACCTACCTTGATATTAATGAGGGTCAGGATTAAGACAAAATTTTAAAGTTTTGTAATAAAAATTTTATTAATATATTTGCTAGTACGTAGAATAGATTATTCATACTTGATCAATCAAAACTGGACAGATTACAACAAAATAACTGTTCTTTATAGAGTAAATTTTATTCGTGGATTGATTAAATATTTTGTATAAAAGATATAGAAAAATAAGATTTTGACGGTGCTACTAGGAACGTTGCATTTTTCAGGGTGGTTAGCAAAATTTCACTCACATACGAGTAATATACCAATCAAAAACTATCACCATAAAAACCCGGATATAAAACTTTGAAAGAATTTTAGGATCTCTTGAGTATAAGTGTCGCCACTAATAAAACGTATTATTAATCAATTGATTTAGATTTGTACGCCCATACTGCAAGAGATCTGAATTTTAGAATCAGTGAATGAGAATAAATAAGAATCCAATCAAAGAAACCCCCAAATGTTATTATTTGGATTTTTTGTTCCAATATTTCCAACCTTAAAGAATTATAAACTGTCCTGGAAAAAGAAATTATTTTATGTAACAAAATGTATTAATGCTAAATTATCCAACATTTCATATGATCACGTAAATTTTTTTGCCGTGACATTTTTTGCATGAAATTACGTAATCAGCTTTGCAAAATTTCACGGAAAAAACTTCACATGGTCATATTAACTATCAGATAACATCAATATTGGGCATACATACGATAATAGCAGGATATTTTTGTCGTCTTGTATACATAACCGCCAAGGGGAACCTGACTTCGGGCTTATTGCCTGGAATCAGCCCCTGCAAAATCTGATCGGTAATTTTGTGATATGTAGCTACACCGAAAATGAGTGTCGCTAAAAGAAACCAGCATATCTAAAATAGAATTATTTATAAAATGTAATAAATATATTTTTAGACACGTTGATTTTCTTTAGCGACACCCATTTACTAAATTTCATTTTAATTTAATAATAAATATTGCATGATCTTTTTTATTTTTTTATAAATACGATATCAAAGTAAACAGAGCGCTAGGATCAAGATCAATAAGATCGATTTAAATTTTATGATACTTTCAAATTCCTTTTTTAACTGGTTTTTCGCTACAAATGATAACGATTCTAACCAAAAAAGAGTAATTTCTTGATTCACAAATACGAAAGAGTTAAACCTGTAGTACAAAATTGAAAGAGTCTTGGGAAGGAGTTAATAAAAACACGTAACTTAGTGTAATCACATGATTATTTCAACTTGATTTAAGCGAAAGCTACGGACACAACATTCACATGATATATTTAGCCAGTGTTGTGCATATAGCTTTTTTACTCATAGCAACTGTAACTATGCAATGCAACCCTTGTTATCGTTATAGATCTTATTCATTTTATTGCAATAAAAGGGAAGAAACCAATCAAAATTAATCAACGGGAATGTGTTATGAAAATCACTCGATTAATATTTTGTGTACGAACGCCAAACTCGATTTTAACCATCCACTACGTTCCTGGTATCGTTCTCCTATTAAAAGATCGAATCAATTTGTATAAGTTATTAAATTGATCTTTGCAGTTGAATCAAAAGAGCGAGTTAAACTGCATTTGCAGTATATGACACCATAAACTGTATTATTAATCAATTGACTTAAAATAGGTGTTAAAATTTTTTAACAATAGAAATGATTAACATGTATATATAACGGATATCTAATGATATATAAACCAAAAAATTATACTAATCTGCTACAAATTTCTAAGTTAAAAATCAATTTACTAAATCTTCAGGTGAGTAATTCAAGTATACAATAATATCATCTGAAATAGTGTTGAAAGGTATTACGGTATTATGTGCATTATATTAGTATGCATAATCATTTTAATAGCATATGCATTACGTATATTAGTATGCACTATAACAGAACGCAGCGCGCATGTACAAAAATTAATTATATGTATTTAATTATTATATCGCATGGCACATATGATACGTAAGCAACTAGGAAATTATAAATTGCTAATCTATTTGTATTTTTCTTTTGCATTCTACTACTATTTCTTTCTGAAAAAAAAAAATTCATCAAAAATGTTGTCAAAATTTTATTTAACCTTTATTACCGTTTTAGGGTTTATTACAATAATTATCGGCCCTGCTATCACCATGCCCGCTAAGCATTTGAATAAACGAGGTATAATTTCATGATAAAACTTTCACCAATATACTATTAATTAAATTATTAATAATTTTTAAATAAAACTTCTCTAATCGATTATATATAACTATTTTTAGATGGTATGTATAAAATTAATTTACAGATTGAATCTTTATAAATGAATAAATCTTCTCTAATCGTTTATATAAATTAAACTATTAGTCGGTAAGTGTAAAATCTATTTATAAATTTTTGAACTTTATAATTGAGTAAAAACTTCTCTAATCGATTATATATAACTATTTTTAGATGGTATGTATAAAATTAATTTACAGATTGAATCTTTATA
>CAJVQA010003732.1:0-18836 GCA_910591915.1 Cetraspora pellucida | reverse complement strand
TTGTCATAGAAGGAAGAAGACCCTTTCACTATGGACTTTAAGTAGTCAGACAAGTAGCCTACTTCTGTTAGAAGTAGTGCAACAGATTGCACTTAGGTACCCTATAGATAGTCAGGTGGTGCTAGACTTAGTTGTTAGGAAAATCTATGTAATTACAAAAGTAATTTCAAGAACCTTAATAAAGTACTAGCATGACTGCTTAAGAATAAAAAAAAAAAATAAATAAAAAAATAAATAAAATCAAATAAATTTATCAATAAAAATTATTTCATAATTTTTAAAATATTTTCAAGATTATTTCAAAATTATTTAATTATTTTAAAAATCTTTTAAAAATCTTTTGAATATTTTAAAATATTTCAAAATTATTTTGTTATTTTTAAAATATTTTGAATTTTTTTAAATATTTCTAATTATTTTCAAATTATGTTTTCATTTTTTTAGTTTTGTTATTTAAAATTTTGTAAAATAACTAAAATTATTTCAAAATTATTTTATTTCTTTTGCAATATTATGAAATTATTTTATTTTAAAATAATTTTATATTAATTACAGTTATTTTAAAATATTTTTAATATACAAAATCTTTTACAATATTTTACATATTTATTTTGCTAATGTAGTTAATATATAAACAATATATAAATAGTATACAGTTAATATATAAACAATATATAGTAAATATTCTGTAATATATAGTAAATATTTAAAATGTATATAATAAATTTATAAATATTATATAGTAAATATTTAAATATTATATAGTAAATTTATAAATATTATATAATAAATTTATAAATAATATATAATAAATATTTAAATATTATATAATAAATTTATAAATAATATACAATAAATTTATAATAAATATTTAAATATTATATTGTAAATTTATAAATATTATATAATAAATTTATAAATAATATATAATAAATTTTTAAATATTATATAATAAATTTATAAATAATATAAAATAAATTTATAAATAATATAAAGTAAATCTATTAAAAAATATATAGATACTAGATAGTAAATTTATTAAATAATATATAAATAATATATAAATACTATATAGTAAATTTATTAAATAATATAAGATAATATATAAAAAATATATAGAAATAAGTAATAATTTGAGAGGTGTGATAACCTAGTGAAGTGGATAGATTGTCAACCCCCAAGTGGCAGATTTAGAGTTCAAATTTCAGTAATGGTAAAAATTTGCAATTCTTTTTGTATTATAGCTAACTGTCTTCTGTGATTGGTTGAAATAAGATATCTGTAACCTATGTCATATCAGTATAACTGGAAGGTTTAGATGCTTATACAATATTGTATAAGAGAATACAAATCAGTACCAGATAGTGTAAATCTAAGATAAGTCCTTAGACCATATAAATCACAGAAACCAGATAGGAAGATGGAAGCCTACTTGGAAGATCTGAGTAAAGAAGTAACTTGAACTTTTGACAGTGCTACTGTAAAGACTAGACTTATGAAATGGAACTAGAACTTGTAAATCTGGACAAATATGCTGATCTTTAAGAAGAAACTGGATGAACCAATCAGGCTGCTGGAATTTTCAAATTTCAGAAAAAAAAGATACATGCTAGCAAAACATGTAAATCAGAGATACAGTCTCATCCTACTTTTCTAAGCTATTTGGAATAGCAACTTGGTGGAACTTGAATTGAATACCAAAGTAGTAAAGATATATTGTGAAGTCAGTACTAGGGTTAGGGTAAACTCTACAAAGGCATAGCAGTTTAATAATATGCTCTGACTGTCAGTGTTGGTCTCAGCTATAGCAATATTAGGTCAGCTATAAGAATGGAATACAGAAGATTCTGAAAAGTTTAGTACAAGGTCAAAGGTTCCCTATATGAGTGAACTGCTTTAAAGACTTAGTAACCATAGCATATTTTCATTAGCATTGGCTGGAGTCATTAGTAGGCAGTAATAAATAAGTAGATATGAAACAGAATAGTTAAATAGGGAATCTACAAGTGGGTTTCAGATATGGCAGCTAGTGTAAAACCTTCAGGCGAACTACTTAAATTAGACAATAACTAAAGTTGTATGAGTGGCTAGTTGTATACTCTTTTCATGATTGCTTTCTGTAGTTGTAAAGCATCCATTAGCCAAATACACTATTAATAAAATTCTGGATTGCAAGTACTCACCTTAATATTTTAAAAAAAAAAAAGTAATAATTTGTATTAAATATTAACTACTAAATAGAAAAATAGTGTTTTACTATGTATATTATATATTTTTAAACTATTTTGTTAAAAATATATATTATTTTTGATTTGTAAATGTCACAAATAAGATATTAAATATTGAATATTACAAATAAAAAATAAAATTCAAGAATTAAATTTATTAAAATATACATATAATAAAAAAAAAATTTAGTTAAATTGTAAGAGTGACATAATTTTTATTTTTATTTTTAGAAATTCAATATGAGTAAATAACTTATTAATAAAATCTTGCCTTTTAGTAAATTAATATTTTTATATATTTTTTGTTATTACTGCTTTTGCTAAGAATTATTACTATCTTTGACAATTATAGTAAATAATATTATTTATATTTATTTCATAGCTTATGCTTATTAAAGTATTTGAATTTAAAAAAAAACACTAACACATAGTTCTATACAATACTATATACTATGTCTGGATTATTATTAACTATAGATTTAATTATTATATATCTTTTAAAAACAGAATAGTAAGGGCAATATATATAATGCTATATAGCATATATATATTAGCTTAAATAGCTTAAAATAGCAGTTAAATATCTCATTATCAAAAAAACCTAATATAACTCTCTTTTGTAGATTCCTTGACCAAAATTCACAGAAAGCAAAAACAAAAAATAATATTGAAACATACAAGCAAACAGCATTTAGAGCACTAAGAAAAAAGATAGAGAATTATAGAAATATAGTTAACCAAGTTAAAAACAAGAAATAAACTAGAACAGCAGCAAGCAACAGCAAGAAAACAAATTTTTGACAAATTTTAATAAACAAAATCAACATATAGAAATAGAACAGAACAGATTAAATAAACCTACACAAAAGCTCTTAAAGGAAAAGTTTTAGCACAAAAAAATACAAACTCTTTATTAATATGCTAATATAGATATAGCTCTCTTTAACAAAGTTTTTAGTTAGTTTTAACTTGGCTTGAAAGTTTTATAAAACTTCTTTATTGTTTTCTGAAAAAGTGAAAAATCATTCTAGACCCTAAAAACAAACAAAATACATGATCAACTGATAACACAAAACAACAGCAAATACAATATATTATATATGATGATATTATCCTAATTAGAAAATAGTAGATAAAAATTTTTACATGTACTGCTAAGCTAATAAATAAACAACAAACTAATATAAAAATAGAAATATAGTGCAGACTAGGCCTTCTAGGTGACACCAAATTAATTTAATATATAAGTGATTTTGGTAATAAAAATAGAAAGTATATAGATAGCAGAATATTAGATAAAATTTTATCGAAGTGAATAGATAATCCAAGCAACTTAAAGTATATAGTGAAAAAACTTGCAATTTATGTTTCAAAAAACATAATAATAAGTAATATACTTCTTTATAAGCAAGTACTTAAAGCACTCAAAAGAGCAGAAACTTTTTCAATATTAAGAAGTATAATAGAAAAATAGACAAGTAAGCTATTAGCAGTAGATCAAAATCTGAAATCATTTAATTATCTGTTGAATATAGAAGAAATACTAAAAGAGAAAGTGAAAATGAAAAAAATAAAAAAAAATAAAAATACTAAGAATATAAATATAGTCTATATTAAAAAAAAGAGACAACAATATAAAATTAATAGTGATAAAAAAGCTAACATGAATCTAAATGTAGTTATTAGCCAAATGCGAGATCTTAGCATATCAATATCATTATACCAAGAACTAGTAAAATATCTAAATAAAGAAATAAAAAAGTCAGTAATAACAGCAGATGTAAACAAAAATAACATAAAAAAAAGAAAGCTAAAAAGAGCCAAGAGAGTGCATTAGAATTTTCATAGCAAAATGAAAGTAGAGAAATAAAAGATCAAGATAAAAAGAGTACAGAGTTAATAACTAAAGAAAATAACAAAACACTAATATTTACAGACACAATAAAACATAATCAATGGTCTTCAACAAATCATATATATAACAAAAACAGATCATTCAAAGTAAACATGACAATATATACAATATCAAATACAAATAAAGAAGAAAGATTAAAATATATATAATGGATCCTATATGGCAATCATCATATTAAAACAATCAAAGAGGTTTTTAAAAATAGAAACAGCTGAATTGAGATAGACTTTGATTGTGAATTCAGTAAAGATGCAGCAATGGATAAGATTAAAGAAAAAGAAGATGACTGGTTAAGACTTATTCTAAAAGAAACAAGAAACTAAGAAAAGAAACTGAGCTGCCAAGCAGTAAACAATAGCAGAAAAGACAAAAATAAACCCAAAGAATACAAGAAAATTAGTGAAAAAAGAGATGATAGAAACACATTTCTAGCAGAAGATGAATTAGAGTTATACACATACCTAACAATATAGGATCTACCAACAAACATCAATATAGAAGAGATAGAATATATGTATAAAACTCTTAAAGAAACTCAGATAAAATATATTAAAAGATTCAAATATAAAGCCTTAGCTATAATAAGAGCAAAAAATATAAAAGAAAAAAACATACCATGTTCTTTACCAATCAGTGTACACAGGTTGGCAAGAGTAACCATAGGTGAAGAAGACTTTGACTAATGTAATTCATGAAACCAATTTACAGCAAAAATATTAGAACTTCCAAATGATATATCAGAAGTATTACTATTATGATGCTTAAAAAAAAGAGAAGCAAAATCAGTATATATTTCATTCAATAAGAATAAAAATCAAAGAAGATTAGTAACAATAATATTTGCAATAGAGGAAGAAATGAGTGCAGCACAAACAAAGCCAATAAGATTTAACAATCATTTATTATTTTGGTCAAACTATGTTAAAAGAAAAGAAAGAAGTAAAAGAAAAAAAGATATTGCAAATTACAAGAAAACAAATTATAATAGAAAAAGCTTAGATGAAGAAATATATGAAAATAATCAAAGAAAAGAAAGTAACAAAGAAGCAACAAAAACAGAAATGATAACAGAAACAGAGAGCATTATAGAGAAAACTTAATGATCAAAAATTAGAAGCAAAAGAAGATAAAGAAAGAAAAGACAACCCAATTTCAGTCACAAGAAAAAACCTTACATATCAAAATATCTTAGGATAAATACTAGAAAGATTAAAAAGACTAGAAAAAGATAAAGAGATAAATAGGATAAATCAATTCTAAAGATGCTACAGTTGAACTAATGAATATAGACAAGGATATTAAAGTATTTCTGTGAAATGAAAGAAGGATTTTCAAAGAAAAAAAAGAAATAGAATTTTCTTGTCAGGAAGAAGAAGAGTATAAAACAGAAAGAAAGAGGTTAAAAGTTATAAGAACAAGATAAAAAGCACTAAAAGAAAAATAGAAAAAAGAAAAAAAAGAGATAAAGCTAGCATGTCATAATATCAATGGACTTAAGACTAAAGATTGGAAATTGGAAAATCTGCTCAGCTAGGCAGAAGAAGAAAAAATTGCAATATTAGGAGTTATAGAAACAAATTTTACTAAAAGAGAAAGAAGGTTCCTAATATATGCAACAAACAAGAACTATATAGGATACTAGACAAATACAATAGAAGATAAGAAAAAAGGATCAGATATAGAAATACTAATAGAAGAACAATAGAAAAAGCATATGGGTACAGTCAAGAGAATAAGTAAATATATGATAGAGATTATGCTATATTTCAAGCAATTGGAATTAGTAGTAATGAAAGTGTATATATTACCAAATAACAAGACAATAGAAAAAAACATCTAACAAAAGATTGTAGAAATAGTTACTAAATAAAAAAAACAAACACAAGTCATAATTATAGAAAACTTTAATTATACAGCAAACAATGTAATAGATAGACAACACATATAATCAGAAAATTTTAAAAGACTACTAATTTTTAATTGAATAAGAAAACAAGACTTCATAGATATATATAGAAATATGTATCTAACAAGCCAAAATTACACATAGTCAAACAAAGAAGCTGCAACAAAAATTGATTATATTTGGGTATCAGAAGAACTGGCCTTAGGTTTGCAAAAAGCAAATATTGAGAAAACAGAAGGAATTATATATAGTAATTACAAAATAATAACTGTAAAGATATAGATTAAACATATGGCAGGGAAAAACAGCAAAGCAGTAGTTAAAAGAAAAGGACAAACAAGAACATTATATTTATATGATTGGGCAAAACCAGAAGATTGGAAAAATTATGCACAAGAGCTGCAAAAGCAATTAGAAGTAAAAGAAAGTCTAAAAAACATTCAAACAGAAGTGCAAAATATAAAAGAATATATAAACAAAATAAATGGTATATGGAATACAATAGAAAAAGCAATTATCACTGCAGCAAATAAGCACATACCCAAAAAAAGAATATACAACATAACAGCAAATAAAAGAATGAGTCAAAAAACACAACAACAAAAAAAAGATATCATAAAGTTACAAAAATTAATTATATATGCAAAGATAAGAAAAAACCAAGAAGTAACAGAAAAAAAAAGAAGTAAGACAAATAAACAATTAAAAGCACTAGGCAACAATATAGGTGCAAAACTGGCAAAATTACAAAGGCATTAGTCACATATCTGAATAGAAGATATAAAAGAATAGCAAAAGCTTCTACAAGAAAAAAAGAAGAAAAACTGAGAACAAGCACAAAAAAGACAAATAAAAAAATATATAAACAGAAGATGTGAAATGATCAAAACAGACCAAGAGAAAATGCTTGTTAACTATCTAAATAAACTATATAAAAAGATAACACTTAATAGGCTTATCAAGCAAAAAAAAGAGAAGACATATCTAATAACAAAGCCAGAAGAGGTAAAGACAAATATAGCAAAACATTATAAAATGCAATTTAGAAAAAGAAATACTAAATTAGAAACAATGACAGAAAAGTAAAAAGAGATATATGAACCAAAAGAAAGCATCAGAAAGAAATGATATGCAGAAGTCAAAAAAAAAATTAAAAAAAAAAATTAAAAAAAAATCAAGAAAGTTAAAGACAGGAACAGCTCTGAGTATCTCAAATATAAGCTATATATTGATCAAAAGAGCAGGAATGAAAACACAAGAAGTCTTCAAAAGCTTTGCAGACTTATATCTAAAAGTAGAAAAAATCCCAATAAAGTAAAAGATAGCACAAGTTTATCTTATACCAAAAGATATAGAATAAGGATATAGCTTAAACAACATCTGCTCAATAGCATTAATTGAAATATTTAGAAAAGTTGTGACAAAGGTGATAACAAAAAGGCTTGCCAAAATATTTATGAAAAGAGAAATACTTAGAGAACCAAACTTTGCAAAACTTTTAGGAAACTCAACAGAGCAACCAGTACAGATTTTAAATATAATAATGGAAGAAGTAAAAGAAAAAGATAAAAAAATATGGATACTGTTGCAGGATATAAAAAAGGTATTTGACTTAGTTTCTCTTGAAAGTTTTAAACTAGTATTGCAAAAAGTCAAAATATCAAAGAGAACAATTAAATATATACTGAATCTTTTTCACAAGAAACAACTAAGAATAATTACAGTCTACAGTCTAACAAAAGAACTAACAACAGAAGATAGAATAGACCAAGGTGAAGTAATCTTATTATTAATATGATGTCTCTTCTATAACCTATTATTAGAGAGAATTCAAAAAGAGAAAAGTTTAGAATATACAGTTGAGTAATAGTTATGAAAAGGTATGCAATGCAACAATATTATAAGATAACATCAAGTAGCAATTGTATGTGCAGATGATATAACATGGATTGCAAGTAGTAAAAAGCAATTGTTAGAGATCTTAGAAATAGCTAAAGAGTTTTTTAAAATAAATAATATAGAGATAAATGAATTAAAGTCAAAATTAATAATAATGAACATGAAAGTCCAAAAAGAAGAAAGAGCAGTAATATATGGAAAAAGTAAGATAATAGAAGAACCAAAACATAAAATAGTTCATTCATTGAGAATATGTTTAAACAACAGAATGCAAGAAATACAAGTTAAGAGAAAGGCAAAAGAAATAGTAAGCCAAATCATAAGAGATCTAAAGCACAAAAAAATGACAATGAGTCAGATTGTATACATAAACAAAATAGTATTAATATCCAAACTAAGCTATATGTTACAGCTAACAAAGATGTCGAACAGAAGCCTAAATGAAATACATCAACTAATAATAAGTCTGGCAAAACAAAAGAGCAGCCTGCAAAGAACAGTAAAAAACTGTATAATGGAACATAAAGATTTCAGCAGCTGTAGAACATTATGACAAGAGTTAACTATAAAGCAAGTGAGTAACCTCTTGGCAAAACATATCTAAAAAACAATTTAGCATGTCTTACAATACTCAAAGCAAAAAAACTAAAAATAAATATTAAAATGGAAAGTGAACTATGAACAATTTTTAGGTATGGTACTAAAATACAAAAACTAATAAATGCACAATTGTAGAAAAAAGGAGCAGTTAGAGTAAATGAAGCTAGTCTAATATATTTGAACCAACTACTTGACATAAGGGAAGAAAAACTAATCACATGATAGCAACTAAAAAGTTATCAAGGCCAATCAAATAAAGGAAAAAAAGCAGAATAGTTCAAAGCAATTGAATCAAAAATGCTTAGCAGTTCAGAAAGTAGAATAGTATAAAGATACTTTAGAACAGATAAACAAAATACTTAGACAATGCAAGTTAAATGAGAGCATATATCAGAAGATAGAAGAAGAAAAAAATAGATAGTATATGGCACTTGAGACTACAGATAACTCAAAAAGATGGTCAAAAAAAAAAAGAAAAAAGTATTAATTAAACACTAGCAAATAAAGTACAAAGAGAATAAAGTAGCAACTAAGATCAACAGATGTGAAGAGTGTATAAGTAAGGAAGAACAGATAGAAAATAGTTGCCAATAATAGATAAGATTAAATAAAAACATCTACATAATTCCAGATAGATTAATAAGTAAGAACAGTAAGCAAATTAAAATAGTAGTAGAGCAAATAATAAACAAAACAAAAATAGACAAATCAAAAAGAAGTAAATGCAGACTAAAGGGTCTTATGATAATAGAGAAACTAAAGATAGAAATTATTAAACAACAGAAACTAAAAGAAAATATTAGTCAAGAAATAATGAAAAATAAAAATAAAAATATAATATACATTGATAATATAACCAATAAAAAAATAATAAAGAGCCAATATTTAAGAACAATATGAATATAGGATGGATCCAAACAAATAAAATACAAGAATAGCTAGAAAAAGAGATAGCATTTAAATTAAAAGGATGGCAAACATCAACAGTAGCAGAGTTGGTAGCAATTTGGACAACAATTTTAATAATACCTAAAGAAAAGCAAATAGAGATATATACAGATAGTAATATTGCAATAAGAAATATTAGTAGAAGCCTAGAACAAGCAAATAGAAACAAGATTATTAAGAAGAAAAATGCAATATGAATAATGAAGATTAAAGACCTTGTCAAGATGAAAAATATTCAGATAGATTTAGTTAAAATTAAAAGTCATAGTAAAGACAAATAGAATAATAAAGCTAATAGTTTAGCAAAGAAGTGAACAATAAATAAAAAAATAGTACAGACTGAAAAAGTCAGTTGTAAAAAGATAAAGTACTGCCTAAAGTAGGAAAATAGACAAACTGACATACTAGCAAGACTGCTTTGCAAGTTAGTAATAAATATAAGACTAAAAACAGAGTGAAAAGAAATAAGAGCAGTTAAAGATTTAAAGCCAGAAGCAAAAATCATAATTTATAATTGAACTTATTTTTGAAAAAGGCTAAAGATAACAAAGAGAATACATTGCATAACAAAAGAAAGCAGCTTTAGAAGAAGTGTATTTATCAAATACATAATAGATAAACTTCCAACTTTAGAAGAATTCAACAGAAGAAGACCAGATATATACACAACAGTAGAATGCCAAGTATACCAAGATAAAGTAAAAGAGATACAAGCATATTTGGTAGCATGCAAAAGGCAAAGAAATCTCTGAAAGAGAATCTAAAAAGTAACTATTGCAACAGCATAGAAGAAATTAAAAGAAGAAGAAAAGATTCAAATTTATTCATATATGTTATATATAGCACTTTTTGAAAAAACAGAGACAGAAAAAGTTAAAATAAGAGAAGTACTAATAAAAGGCCTAATTTTAAAAGAAACATAAAACAAACTAGCAAAGCTATTAAATATAAGATTAAGATAGCAGTTTGCAAATACAGTAGCAATAACAGTCTGAAACATATTTTATGAACAAGTATGAAGAATATGTTGTAAGAAAATTATCGAATAGGAGAAAAAAATTGGAATAACAGATAAAATTAAAAGGTAAAAAGATAAAAAACTGAAAGAACCAAAAAAACAAGAAAAGGCAAATAAGAAAAAAAAAAATAAATAAAAAAAAAAATAAGAGAAAAAAGAAAGCAAGTTGAGAAAGAAGTAATGAAGACAATGTTGAGCTTGTTATAAAAAAAAGAAAACCCTTCTATTATGGACTTTAAGTAGTTAGACAGGCAGCTTACTTCTGTTTAAAATAATGCAGCAGGTTGCACTTAGATAACATTAAGGTGGCTGGGTGATGCTAGACTTAGATATTAGAGATATTATATAATTACAAATATAATTTTAAATCTCAATAAAATATTAGTATAACTTTTTATAGAAAAAAAAAAAAAGCAGTTAAATATCTTTTTTTTTAAATAAAATGTTAGTTTTCAAATTTTTTAGTATAGAATATTAATTTTCATTTAGTATTGAGAAATTTAATTATTTAAGATCAACAAAGATACTATTAAAATACATATATATATATATATTTTTTTTCTCTTTTTGACTAGTCTTGCTGAGATCTTTTAGTATATTTATTGTATTTTTTAAACTAATGTTCTTAATATACTTTTGAAACAGGACCTCAACCTCTTTTGGTCTATATTTTTAATCTTTCTAGAAGTGATCATTGCACTGATCTCTGCTGATATCAGAAGGCTTTGCCAGGCTCTATTAAGAACTAGCTATCACTATGAGTTTATGTAGTATTTCTCATTATCAGACTTTTGGCTTCACATACATTTTATGACTTTAGTTATTCCAAATCGGACTCCAATTCATGTTTGTTACTATGTGGCTTCTTAACTGCAAGTCACTTGCTATTTTCAGAAATAAGTTCATCTTTTGAATATTCCAGGTCTCTAGTTTCATAGTATTGCAGTTTTCTATTTTGGAAATACATCTCTACAATTGCCATCACTAGAATTCGAACTGGCAATCTTGTGATTTGTAATCTTAGAGCATAATCTTTATGCCATTGACTCTAAAGGTTAAAAAAAACATATATATTTTAATTAGTAGATTATGCATAGAATATATATTTCTGTGATGAAATATAATTAGTAGATCATACATAAATCATATGTGGATCATCAACTAACATTATATAAGCTAATGGGTAAATAGATGCATATGCTAACAGTTCTTCTATTTGTTTTATAATTAATTTTTGTCACAGTGTTTTGTAGCTACCCAGGTCTTTATATTCTATTATGTAATTTTCTAATATTTTTAATAAACTACTTTTTTGATTTGCCAAATATATCATTAGTTGGTGTACTTCATTTATCTCTTTCTCTAACATTTTTATTAATTGCAACATATAGTTTAACTTTGGTATTATTACTATATTGTTTATATATACTATTTGGCTCATTGTTATTTTTTTGTACTTTAGGTCTTTTATTGATTGGCTTATTATTTCTTTTGCTTTTTTCTTAACTAAAACTTCTTATATTTTGTTGTTAAATCAGATTCTCAAGAAACAAACTATCTTATTTTTTGGTTTCTCTATTATTTTACTTTCTCTAAATGTTATCTTTCTTTTTTCTTTTTTAACTTTTCTATTCATTATTATCAACTTTGACTTAGCTTTATTTATCTCTATATTGTTTATTTTAAAGAACTCTTCTTCTATTTTCAATATTTCTATTAGCTGTTTTTTGCTGTTTGTAATCCATGTTATATCATCTACATATATAATTGCCACTTGATGATAGCTTGTAATATTATTGCAATGTATTCTTTCTTTAATCTTTTGCTCTACTATATAGTCTAATCTTTTATCCTTTTGTATTCTTTTTAGTAATAAGTTATAAAAGAGGCATTATATTAGTAATGATATTACTTTACCTTGATCTATTTTATCTTTTGCTATTATTTCTTCTGTTAAGCTATAGGCTATAATTATCTTAAGCTGTCTCTTATAAAACAAATTCAAAATATAAAGATAAGTCAATAAAAAAAAGACAAATTTTTTCTAAATAAAAGTTTTCTTAACTTTAAGCTTAAATATCTTAACAACTATTTTATTAAATTTGATAATTTTTTTTATTTTAATTCTATATAATTTCAAAATTAAAATAAAAAAATTTTTAGCAAATTTGATTAAATAGTTGCTGAGTTATTTAAATTTAAAAATCAAAAAAATTTTACTAAAAATGATTTGTTCTTTTTCTACTAACTCAATTCCAGTTATCTTAACTCTTTGCAAAACTCATTTAAAACTTTTGAGTAAGACAGTATTAAAAGCCTTTTTTATATCTTGCAAAAGTATCTATAATTCTTTGTTTTTTTTTTTGTTTCTTTTATTAGCATATTTAGAATATGTACTAACTGTTCTGTTGAGTTTTCTAGAAGGTTTGTATAGTTTGGTTTCTTAAATATCTCTTTTTTAACAAAAATTTTACTAAGCCTTTTTTTTTTGTTAACACCTTTATTATAATTTTTCTAAATATCTTAATTAAGGCTATTGGATGAATGTTATTTAAACTATATTTCTATTCTATATCTTTTAATATTGAATATACTTATGCTATCTTCTATTTTATTAGTATTTTTTCTGTCTTTAAGCATAGATCTGCATAAGCTCTAAATGTCTCTTGTGTTTTTTTTTTGCTCTTTTAATCAGAGTGTAACTTATTTTTAATATTCTATAAGCTGTTTCTGTTTTAATCTCTTTAATTATTTCATTCTATTTCTTCTTCTTAATTTTTCTTTCATTTTTATTATATTATTCTTCTTTAATATAGTTCTGAGGTTTATAGATTTTTTCCAACTTTCTAATATCTCTTCTAACTTGATATTTCTTTCTCTAAATTGTTTTTTATAATGTTCTGCTATGGCTTCTTTGACTAGTTTTGATTCTGTTACTAGTTTTATTTCTTTTTCTGCTTGTTTAATTAATCTATCAAGTATTACTTTTTTGTATAGTTTGTTCAAAGGCTGGCTATTATTTTTTCTTGATCATTTTTGATTATTTCACATCTTTTGTCTATATTTTCTTCTATTTGTCTTCTTTGTTCTTGCTCTCATTCATTTTTTTTTTTTTCTAAAGAATTTTTTGTCAATCTTTTATGTTCTCTATCCATGCATTAGACCATTGTTTTTGAATTTTTAATAACTTTGCATCTACTTTTTTGTCTAATATTTTAAGTTTCCTATTTACTTCATTTTTTTTATTATTGTAACTTTTGTTCTCTTTTTGTTTTTTGCATATTTGACTAATTTTTGGAGCTTTATAATAGTTTTTTCTTGTTGTTAGTTTTTTTGACTATGTCTTCTATTTGTTTTCATGTTGTAAATCTTCTTCTTAGGTATGTGCTTGTTTGTTGCTATTATAATTGCCTCTTCTATTACATCCTATATATTATTTATCTTTTGTATTTTCTTTTTTGTTTCTTGTTTTTTTTTTTAAATATGTTTCAATGTTTTTTGACTTTTAATTGTTTTTGTAATTCTTGTATATAGTTTTTCATTCTTCATTTTTTGTAATATTATAAAGGTATATTGTTCTTGATTGACTTTTTCTTTTAACATTTGCCTTACTACTTTTCATTATTATGTCTATGTCTTCAATTTCTAACTTTTGTAAACCTGATGCTAACTCTTCTAACATCTATATATAGTTAATTCTTGTTGCTGTTTCTATATTTGACTATGTATATTTTTTTTGTTAGATGTATTTCTCTGTATATATTATAAAAGTTTTGTTGTCTTATTCAATTTAATATTGGCAGTTTTTTGAAACTTGTAGTTTGTAGATTCTGCTTATCTAGTATATTGTCTACAGTATAGTTAAAGTTACTTATAACAACAACTTATATTTGTTTTTCTTTTTTTGTAATAGTCTCTACTATTTTTTGTAAATAATTTTTCTTATTTCTTTGTTGTTTGATGGTATATAAACTTCTATTACTATTAGCATTAATTGCTTAAGTATAATATAATTTCTATCATATATTTATTTATTTTTTTGACTATGTCTATGTGTTTTTCTTAGTATTCTTTTACTAGAATCTCTATACCTAATTCTTTTTTCTTGTCTTTTACTATGCTGCTCCAATATTTAATATATTTTTTGTTGTCTTATAAGTTAGAAATTTTCTTTCTCTTTCTGTAAGATTTGTTTTTATAACTCTCAATATTGCAACTTTTTTCTTTTCTGTCTAGCTAAGCAAGTTTTCAAGCTTTCAACCTTTGGTTTTTAATTTATTAATATTATGACATGCTATCTTTATTTCTTTTTTTTCATTCTTTTTTTAATTTATTCTATTCTATTTTTATATGTTCTTCTTTTTTTTTTCTTTTCTTACTCTTTTTTCTTTCTAGACAAGGAGATACTGTTCTTTCTTCAAACATTTATTTTTCTTTTTACAAAAATTCTTCAAGCTCTTTGTTTATTTCTATTGCTTTAACTATGGCAATTTCAGAAGTATTGGCAGAGCTCTTCCCTGCTATCTCTCTTGCTTCTTCTAATTTTTTTAATTTTTCTTAGATTTAATCTAATATGTTTTTTATATATGTATTTTTCTTTTGCTTATATCTTGTTTAGTCTTTTGACTTCTGGTTATAAATGTTTTTTTTTCTTTTGTTTTTCAATTCATAGTTTTGAAATTTTTTCTTTTTCAGGCTTTGTTTATATATATTTTATCTTTCTGTTTTATTTTTCTGTTTCTGTTATCTTCTATATCTAAGGTTTGACTAAATTTGTTCCAACTTCTTTCTCTTTCACCTACTATGCTTTTTCTTCTCTTTGTTACTTTTTTTCTTCTATTTATCTAATGTAATTGAAAGTTGTTAAGCATAATTAGTTTTAACTAAGCTGTCTTCATATCTTTCTTAGTTGTAAACATAACTATAAATATTCTTTTCTGGTTTCTGTTTCTGTTTGGTAAAATATAAACTAACTTTATTTTTTTATTTCTTAAACATCATAAAAGTAAAACTTTTAAGACATTTTCAAGTAACTCTGTTAACCTTGCTATATATTACCTTTGGCCTTCTCTTGCCTCATAGTCTTTTTTTTCTATTATTACTCATACTAGTTTATTGTTATTAACTGGTATAGCCCATGGAATATCTCTTTTATTTGTTTTTTTTATCTGCACTATAGCTAAGACTTTGTATTTAGATCCTTTAATTTCTACTATATGAGTTTTCTTAAATCTTCTGCAGATATATTCTAGCTTTTTTTTGTTTATATCTGTTGATAGGTCTCATATTGTTAGATAGATCTTGTTTTTATAATTTTTATTTGCTTCACTTTGATCTTTATATACTTTTGTCTTGTTTTCTTTCTATTCCTACTTTTTCTTTTCTATTCTTGGCATATTACTTCTTTTTTTGTTGCTTTTTCTTATCATATTTTCTATATTTTTTTTTTTGTTTTCTTTTTTTTCTTCTAATATTATTTTGTACTAGTCACTCTTTTTTCTGCTGATTCTTTGTACTGCTTCATTTCTGCTATATTTGCAATCAAAGTTTACTTCTATATATAAGTTTTCTTTTTTGAAAAACTTCTTTAATGTCTTTAATATGTTTATTGTCTTTTAATAACTATCTAATAAATTTAAAAAATTCATTCTTCATTTGTTTCTTCAAACACATTGTGTGCTAGTATGTTGATAAGTAGGCTATTATGTTGGTTACAGTTTCTTTTGCTTAGTGCTCATATACTTTTTTCTAATAGTTCTTCTATTATATCGATTTCTTTTTTGATTTCTTGTTTCATTTTATATTGCTTTTCTGTTTTTTTTGTTGTTTATTGTGTTTTGATTCTTTTCTATTTGCATCTGCACTTTTTTGCTTATACTCTTCTATTTCTTTCTAATTTTGCAAGACATGTTTTGTTTCTGTTTTACTATTTTTATTACTAAAACTTACTTTTGCAATTTCTTTTTATTGAACTATTATGCTAGTTTCTTGTATCTTTTTCTTGTATTGTCTGTCCTCTTTTACATCTATTTTTGTTATTAATTTTTGTTCAATCACTTGAATTATTTCTATTTTGTTATTTGATCTTGCTTTTTTGATTTATTATATGTTTGTTCTAAAGTAGATTTTATTATGATTATATAATTACTTTGCTTTACTATGCTTAACTTTTTTTCTGACTGCTTTTTCTCTACTCTTTTTATTAACTTTTTGTTACTCTCAATAGTGCAACTACATCTGAATTTTGCTCTGTTAGCATGGTGACAATTTTGTCTTTACTATTAGATGTTATATATGTTTTATTTGCTTGTTTAAGAAACATCTTATTGTGCATACTGTTAATAATTCAGTAAAGATCAATAAGAAACAAAATATACAAAATACATAGAAACTTATTAGAAAGCAACACTTAGCCTATAACAAAACAGATAGAATAGCAAAAGGTACACCTAGCTAAAAACAAAAGTACAAATAGAAAAAGCTTAGAGATAACATAATTTAGAAATAAACAAAATTTTTAACAAAACCAAAAATTTTGTAGAAATTTTGAGAAATTTTCTGTGATCTTGTTGTATAGATCAATTAGGTTGTACAAAAAATATAACAAAATAAATAATATAAACAAACAAACATATATAGTAAATTAGTCTACTAAGATAGGCATATAATATAAAAACAACTAAACTAAACTAACTGATAAATAAAACAACAAAAATTAAATATAAGAGAAAATACTTATAAAGTAAGACCTAAGAGCTTATTAAAAAAGGTACTAAAAAGATCAACAACATAGAGCTTACAAAGTGTTAGAAATGTTGAACTAGTCAAAATACTAGAAATAACAAATATTATAAAAACAAGAACAAACAAATATATAGCATTATTGTTTATAACAGATGTAACAGATATAGCAGCAATGAGAACACTAAGTGAAGTTATTACAGAAATAAACAGAAAAAGTAGGTTAATAAACTTTAGTTTCAAAATAAAAGAGAACATTTAATAGCAAAAAAAAAGTAAAGTAAAAAACACAAACAAACCTAAAAAAATAACTAAGACAAAATATAATAACAAAAAACAAGAAAATTAAAAAGGAATATAAAGTATGCAAAACAGATAAGAAAAAGATAATTACAATTATTGCAGTTTTTCTTTAATTTCTATTTCTATTTAATGAAATATAAACTAATCTTACATCTTTGCTTCTTAAACACTGTAATAATAAGATCTCTGAAGTATTATTTGACAGCTTTGTTAATTTTACTATATATTGCCTTTGCTTTTGTTTTATTTTATAGTCTTTTTCTTCTTCTGTTACTTTTACTAGTTTATTACTATTGACTGATATGGACTATATGATATTTTTTTTTTGTTTTTTTTATTTAAATTATTACAAAAGACTTATATTTAATTTTTTAATTTTTACTATATCTGTTTTCTTAATTTTTTTGCAGATATATTTTAGCACTTTTTTATTTATACTTGTTGATAAATCTCAAATTATTATATATTTTTGATCTTTTATTTATTATTTTATTTTTTTTTTTTTTTACTTTGGCAATCTTGCCGATACTCTTTATTAAGATTTCTGTTTATATACACAAACATTTTAGACTTAATGTGCTAAGTCGACATCCTGCAGTTACTTCTATGAGCACTTACAAGTGATCTGCTACACCAGTTGCCTAATTTCTAAAGAAAAAAGGGGATCTGGAGGGCTCATCCGACCACTGCCCTACAACAGAGTATTACCAATCTGATAACACTTTCTCGTAGAGAAGTAAAAGAAGAAAAAAAAAACACTAAACTAAACTAAACTAAGAAAGGATACAGAAAGAAAAAAGAAAAGAAAAAAAAGTGTCGAAGAGCACATCTTATTCATGACCATTTAGGACACTAGCACTTCAAACCTGTCCTAAGGATCTAATTATACTTTAACCTGTATTAAAGGGATAAAAATTTTATATATATGATTTTAGGAATTACTATATATCTTAAATTTGCTATAATCCTCCAACTTAAATCCTTCTTCATTTCTTCATTACACCATATATCAGGCCATACACATGATTGTTGTGTTCCTATTACATCATGTCATAACATGTAATTGTTTGAAAAAGAAAGTGGTAAACAATGCTGATCTTTTGTAGAAGAGAGCAAATTTCTCTACTATTGAGTAAGAAAAATGAAATAAATAAAGAAGGTTGACAGATGTGATATGCAAAAAGTCAAACCAAAGAGAGTATTTCCAGTTGTTTGTTTGTTTTTAAGCTTTTGATAACCTTTAACCAGAGTTTTTCTCTATTGTTTCCAGAATATCCT
>CAJVQA010003731.1:0-18838 GCA_910591915.1 Cetraspora pellucida | reverse complement strand
AGTATATTAATATGTACAACTAAAATTACTAATAAAGATATGAGCAAGGCCTCACCTTAACACCCAAAAAAAAAATAATAGATATATCATGGTTAAGACAATAGTTTTGCTATGCTTCTCTTTTGGTAGGTTTATTGAAGCCTCTAACATTATGTGTGACAATGTTAAGATAAAGATAATATGAGGTTCGATTAAATAAGAGTAAAGGAGAATTGTGATTAGAAGAAGTTGAAGAATGATTGTTAAAAAATAAGTCATATGTAATAGGAGTAGAATTAAAGAAGTTAGATCTAAGAGGTAAATTGTAGAATAAAGAGAAAAGGTATGAAACAATAATAATATGATTTGATAGAAAAGTGTCATTAGAAAGGTATATATGGGTTTTATTATAAGATGAGTTAACAGAAAATGTAATACTAAGTATAGTTTAGTTATTGTTATATTTATCAATATGTTAAATTAGAGTTTGAATAGTTTAATTATAAGAAAGAAGTAGTAAATTGTAATAGTGAAGCAATTTGTTAAAACATGTATAAAGATCATAGAGAATTAAAGATATTGTAAATGATCTTTCAAAATTGTCTTCTACAGAGTCGATCACTGTATGCTCAGCTCTCACAGCTGTGCAAGGTACCATAGTCTGCCCTGTACATTGGGTCTAACTGTCATTATCCTGGCCTTCCACATAAATAGACTTGTCCACCTGCCTACTTATCTCATTTTCCTTACTAACTATGATGGATGTGTCTTTTAGTAAGGTGGTGGCTGCTTTAATGTTGGTTGTAGAAGACAAAGAACTTAAAAAGGAGATTGTAAAAATAGTGAGTCTAAGAATGAAAACTGCTTGAAAGTCAAGATTAAATTGTTTTGTTAAAATTTTTCAGCTGCTAGATAAGCAGTATTATTAAAATATTTAACAATTTGTAGATAAGTTGGCTTTTTGTTTTTTACAATGTCAAAATATGTAATAATTTGAGCAAGAAATTTGATGTCAATGATATTTTTTGTTAGAAGGTTTATAGCCTCTTCCTTAGACAAAGACTGTATATTGTGATTTTCAGTAGCAGTTTAGTAATAGAGTGAGAAATAGCAATAAAAATAATAATTACAATATTTGTGATTGGTTTTAACTTTGTTTTGTTCACAAATAAAGTTTTCAGCTTGATCAGCTAGTTTATCTAGAGCTTTGGTGGGAATAGGTTGATCAAGTAAGGCAGCATGTTCTTTGTTTTTATTAAATAAGGTGGTGTTAAGAGTTGAGTGAATCCATGTTTCATCATTCTGAAATGGGAATAATGAGCATGATTTGGTTAAGATGTCATTAAAAAGTTTGGTACTATTGTGGAATTTTTTATCATCAAGGTATTAATATTCTTTGTTATCATAAGTGAGATAATGAAAGTTAGCAACACAAGATGCTTCTTTATATCACTTATGAAGTGAATTAGTTTTTTTGAAAATATAAGTTTCAGGAAAATGTTTAGAGAGTTAAAGAATGAAATATTGATGAAATTGAATTCTAAGAGAAGTATAGACTTTTTCTTTGTCAATATTGAAAGAAAATTGTTTACTATAGGGAGAATAATAAGTTTCAAACCAGGAATTTAAATGGTCAAGAGAGTTTTTAAGAAATGGAATACAAAATCTTTTAAGAAATAAAGTTTTAGAAATATTAAAAAAAAGCTTGATATTGAATCAAGCATCTGATTAAATGATAAGGTATTTTTGGTCAAGATTAGAAGTTTGAGTAAAAAATTCAATTTTAAATCTTTTAGATCTAAACTTTAAATCTTCAGTGAATTTTTGATAATCGATTGATTGGTAGTTATTGGATAAAAAGAAATAAAGTCATGCAAGATTGAGGCAGAGTTGGAGATGGTTATGAGCAGTATATAGAGAAATGGTAACTAGTGAGGCAAAGATTTCAAGATAGTTAAGTTTTGTGAAAAGGATAGTTATAAATTTAAGAAGTAGGTTTTTGAGAGTAGATTCAAGAAGATCAAAAGGAATAGTAATATTTTTGTTAATATTAGGATTGCTATTATAGATGAGATTAGTTAAGAATTCAGAATGTTGTCTAGTCATAATCTGGATAATATAATAAAATGATGTTTTGAGTACTGGTTGTGTAGTAGTAGCTGGCTTAATTTTCTTACCAGAATAGAAATCATAGAGGAATTTTTTAAGGAAAGTGAAGAGTTAAAGAGAAAATAAGATTTGTAACTTTTTATTAAGTTGCATTTCTTCAGTAATTGGAAAATTTGCAACCCAGTTATATGTAGGATTAGATTTTGGTTTGAGAACATTAGAGTATAATTAAGGAGAAAGTTTGTTAGAAATATTTTCAGATTGGTTAATGTTACTGATCTTATTGAGATTAAGATTAAAGATATCAAGAGTATTGATAGTAGGAGGTTAGTTAGTAGTAAGATTAGTATTAGTAGTTGTAAAAAAAAAAGAATTGATAAGATCAGAAGAAATTGAGGTCTGGTAAGAAGATGTAAGAGGATTGGTAGTTTGAGAAAATTCATGTAAGATGTTTTAAAAGATTTGAGTAAGATTTTTCTTGGTTTTGAATAAACTAGCTTTATGTTAAGATGAGGCAGTCATACAAGTAAGATGATAGATTTTATTATTTTTGAAAATATATTTTTCAGTAGGATAGTGGCAATCATTTCTTTTTATACAACCAATTGGAAAAGAGCATTTTGGCCAAGTATGGTAATGTATATCAGATGTAGGAGATGAAAGAATATTGTCAATAGAAGAAGAGAGGTTAGTTATAAGTTCTTGAATTGTTTTGTTAATTTTTTTAGAGTTGCTATTAATATGAGCAGTTATAAATTCAGTAGCTTGAGTATAATTAGTATTTAAAGTTGAGATAAATTTGGTATAGTATTTGCCACAAAGACAATTAATTACAGAAATAGAAGTAGAAACTTTAAAAAAATATGTAATTTTATTAGATTTAAGATTTTTTGTTAAACAAAAAGTGAGTTGGACTTTGGAAGGAATTAGGCAAGCCTTGTTGTTGTTATCTTCTTCATAGAGAGCAATTCCAAAACTGTTGAAAAAGTTTTGGTAGAAGTAATCAAGATCTGCTATATCGGACTCTTGTTGACTTAAGGTAGACATTGTTAAATAGTAATAAGTTAAATAAAGGTTTTTTAGATTTAGATATATTTTCTAAATAGAAAGTATAGTTGTAAAAATTAATTTTATAAGGGTTGTAATTAAATGCAAGGGTTATAGTTTAAGGGTGTTACTAAGATAACACAAAGTGTAACAGAGATGAATAGGGTCACTAATGTGACTCAGATACTGAACACAAGTAGGATTTGCAGTACAAATTACTGTATAATATTAATAGATTGGTTACAAAATGTTGGTATAAATTAATAAGATATAAATTGAGAAGTGATAGTATAGTTATATGAGAACTGTGTAAAGGGAAAAGGGAATAGGATGAGGACAAAAGGTAAAAAAGAAGTTTTGCAAGAGAGTAAATATTAAATTTAGTTGTAGTTTGGTCAATATTGAGTCAAAAATCTTCGTTTATAACTTGTTTTGACTGGATAAATGTATACTACAACTTTACTTAAGAGTATAAAGCAGGTTAAAGCAGTAGAAACTGCGAGATAATTAAAAGTTGTTAACTGAAGGCCAAAGGCCGTTAGTACAGTTTTCTCGATGAGTTTGAGGTATAGAAGCTTAATATCTGCAGGCTAGATATAAAATAGTAAGCTGAACAAGTTTACTTAGAAGCCCAAGACAGGTTGTCTTAGTAAAATAAATAGCTATAAGCATTTTTTGAGAATGAACTTTTTAGTTAATTTTTGTGCAATGAATTTGCAGAAAGAGTTATTCACTTACAAGAAATTTGTAGTTATAAAAAAGGCAATGTCTAAATATATATAAAAATACAAATACAAGTAGTTATATAACAAGTTTATTACTATACTTCAAATTATTCATGTATTGAAAACACTATACCTAGTTTATTCAATAAAGTATTTGAGTTGTTAATGTATAAAACATGATTACTTCTTTATTGTTGAGTTGTTGAAACTCTATAATGTTGTTAAGTATAAAAACTGTTTTATTACAAAAGCAATATTTGAGTTTATTTATATATTTCAGATCATTATAATTTTTTTGCTATTTTTTTATTAGTACATTTTAGTATAATTTAACTTTACTAAGCAGTTTCTGTACTATTTTAAAAGTATTAATTTTACAAGTGCTTAATAAAACTTTTAGTGTTATATATTGCTATATAGCACTTAATTGCACTACTAATGTTTTAAACATTAATATTACATTACTGTTATCTATTATATGATATTAAATTATAGAGGTTAACAAAACTCTAACCAAACAATTAAATTGATGTAACTAAGCTTAACTATTTAACTATTATATCTTTGTACATAATATAAAATTTGTTGCTTATATAGTCTTAGCACATTTTTTAATATTATTTATTTATTTATTTTGCTTAATTTTTCTGCTCTTGGTTATGTTTTTTGATATTCAACCTGTTCAGTTAGGTCATCAAGCTTATTTTAGATATTCAGGCTGTCTGTTTAGACTTTCAAAAAACAATCTATCTATTTATAAATAATTAAACCTTATTATTCAATTTTTCTTATTTCTATTAATAGGTGGGTACTATAATAAAGCCAGACTTTCATTTAGCTAGCAGCAAAGGCAAAAGTAAATTCTGTTTTTATTCTATTTAAATAGCTATTATCATAACATACTTATGATTCTATTAATTATATAACATTATTAATCAATTATATTTACATTAATATTAATTGATTATATATTAGACAGGACTATAAAAGATATATCTTTTCTAATAAATGATGCCAATAAAATCATAGAGAACATGGTAAAACTATGTTGGGGTATATTTGGCTGTTGTCAGATTTTATCCCATCAAAACTTCCAAATAATAAAGCTTGTGGCCCTTTAGGCATAAGCTATAAAATGCTTAAACATACTGGTTTACCATTTTTCAATCTTTAGATTATATGTAATATGAAAATATTAATTTTTTTAAAAACTGCCAATAACTTTAATAAAAAAAAATCTTTTACAAAATTTTTAGTATAGAATATGCCCTCTTATAACAAATAAATATCTTGTAACTTTGTTTAATTAAAGTTCTCGGAAATAATAAGATAAATCTCAAAGCATAATACAAAGAACTTTTAAGAGAATTAACTTTGTTAAAAAACAAAAAGCTGAAAATAGAAAAAAACAATTAGAAAATAAAATCAACAAAATAATTAAAGATTATGATCAGTTAATAATTACAATAAATAAATTATAAAAAAAAGAAAAAGAATTAAAAAATAAAATCAAAAAGGAGAAGCAAGAAATTTAAAATAAATTAAACAAATTGAAGGCAGAAATAATAAATAAAATAGTCAAAAATTCAAGAAAAAGATGTAATTAATTCAATGATTAGATATTATAATATGAATAATAATTTTTTTGAAATTTTGTTTTTTTTGATAAAAAATCTTAATATTCAATAAAGTTTACTATTCAAATCTCAAACTTAAAAACATCTTATAAACTTTATTAAGGCTGCTTGCAATTGAATTTTCAGTTAATATTACTTTTAAAATAAAGAATAAAATTAAACAAATATATAAAATAAATAAATATAAGATAATTTGATTAGTCAATATAAATCAAGAGAGTTATCTAGAGTTTTAATTAGGTGTTTATTTCTTAGAGAAGCCTTCAGCTAGAATGATATTAACTAAAAAATTAGCCAAAGCTTAATTTAAATAAATAATATTAAAGATTTTTATTTTATATGAAATATGTTAGCTCACTTAGATTTTTTCTGGCATGTGATTTTTGGCCAATTAAGTGAAAGATTTTAAAGTAATAATCTACTCCTTAAGCTAAAATTTTCTAAGAAAATTTTTAGTTTTGAATAGAGAATATAATATTTTTACTCATGATTTTGAATTTTTATAATTTGTAGATTGATAAAACAATATATTATGATTATAAATAAAATTACAAATCTAAGATAATGATATATACTGTATAGATATTATTTTCTAAAAAACCCAGTTTAATATTTATTTTTTTAATATTAATTCATCTTTCCAATTGTATAAGAGTTTTGTCTAATAAATTAATAACTCTTTTCATAAATCCTATTTATACAAAAATAACTAAAAATTTGTCAGTACTAAAATCACTAATATCTGGTTATTTTACTAAGATAATTAACTTTGATGTCTTAAATAAACTTGCTTAGTTTCTAATTTTAAATATATTTTAAAAGTTTTAAGTTTATATCTTTTGAACTTACAGTTTAATATTGCCAAAACAGCCTTTGGCCTTCACTATTAAAATTTTAATTATTTTTTATAAAGTATCTTGTTAATCCATTTTACAGTTATAAGAAAGTTATAAAGCACTCTCTTTTGATCAAAACAAAACCAAAAAGATGCTTGTAGACCTAAAATTGATGAAATTATAACAAAAAACAATTTTAACTTCTCTGTAATTTCTTTTTTTTTTTTAATTTTTTTGTTTTTACTCCCAAATTTTTTTCTCCAAAATGTTTTTCATGTAACCTTAAATCATTTCTAAAATTGGTTTATTTAATTTCACATTGTATAAATTAAATTTATTCAAAAAAAAATTTATTTGTTACAAATTATCTTGTACTAACTTGCTAAAAATAAATTTTGCACTCAATTACATAATAATTACTATAATACTTAACTATTTATAAATTTGTACTACATTAGCCACACCAGCTACAAACTTGTGTTATATAGGTTACAAAGGTTATACATGCCATAGCAGCTGCAGTAACTACAGTAAAAATCCTGCAAATAAAATTATACCCTGCAATTAATTTTATATTATAATTAAACTTTTAAAAATCTTTAATTAAAGATTACAAGAATTTTTACTAAGTAAACTAAACTTAGACCTCTAAGTAAACTTATAGTACTATGCCTACTCTTAGTTCAGAAGTACCAAATATTTTAGATCTTAACTATTTCTTAAAGGATCATGCAAGTTCCTATGGCATTGCTATTTATAAAAAAGAACCTAAACAAGTAAAAGCTATTCTGAACAAATACAGACCTACTAAATGTATTACTATATAACTCAAATCTTATCTAGCAACACATTTCTTTTCTGTTCCTGTGACAACTACAACAATCAAGTGCATGTGTAGATTATTTTACATCCAATTCATCACAAAAAATAACAAAATATATGAACTTAATAGTAAAACTGATGAAACAACAACTAACAAACAAGCTAAAAAACTTTAATAAGCACTTGCAAAATCTAAATCACAAGTTTCACCATCTTCTACAGCTACTATCTATATACACACTTGTTTCAAATACCAAATTCTCATAAACTGTAAAGTGACTAACAACAACTATATATTATAAAATAAATCTATCTTTTACCAAAATACAGCATATTACAATATTTGCTTAGCTGAAATTTATAAAGAAATTATCTTAGCTAATCAACCTAAACTCCAACCTACTGAAAATCCTAAACAAGGTCTATTTTCACAACATAAACTTCTAACTCAACAGCTTGTTATTTCTTTACTTAATCAAAATCCAAACAATCTTCTTATTTCAAAACTTGTATTTACTCTACCTATCTTTGAAGAAACAACTTCTACTAACAATGATATAGATATCAATAGTTATACTACACCATCTAAACTATAACAACAACCACAAATCCAACAAACTCAATAACAATAACAACAACAACCTTTTCATTAAGCTTTACTACTTTTATACAAACAATAGTTTAACAAAAAACTACTCCAATAACCTTAACTGGCTCAATCTTAAAGTCAAGCAACAAGACCTAAACTTAACCTATTATATGATTTCTTAGCAAACTTTTTAGTTATTGATGAAATGCAAAACTATACAAAATTATAAACAAAAATATCACAAAAACTTTTTAATTTTCTTAAAGAACATTTTTATAACTTCTAACTTGGCAAAATTATTAAAGAAGCAGTTGAAAACTAAAATCCACTCAAAGCAAGCTTTATTTATTAATTAAACAAATAGCTGATACTAGACCTAAATTTCTTACTAACTTAATCTAACAATATAACTCTGTTAATAATAAAGCTGCTACAATATCATTTAACATTCTTGGAAAACACTTAAAAAACTTATTCTTATATTCACAACAGTCTTATTTACTAAAATTAACTATCTAGAAATATTTGCCTCTCCAGCTACCATTTCACTTATTCAAACCCATAATTGATTACAATTTTGCATTAATCTTACCCAACTTTACTTATATCTCTCTAATAACTATCAAGCAATTAACTACACTAAATTTACAAAAGATATCAAACTAAGACTCAAAAGATTTAATATAACATCTAAGGTTATTGAAGTTGATAAACAACATTAGTTCCTCTTTATTAAAATAGATAATTGTTTTAACATTAAACTTAATTTTAACCTTTCTAAACCTTATTTCTTTAAAAATACAATATATCATCTTTAAAAAATTCATTTGACCATTTCAATAAATAAGTTGAAAAAATTTTCTCTATATATAATCACCAATTCTCTAGTATTATCAACAAAACCAAAATCTAAAACTATCTTAAATATAAATTTAGACAACATTTTATTTCTTATCTTAAGAAGCTTCTACCTATCATTATTAAGTTCAAAAAACCAATTAGTCTTTATAAAAGATGTAATGAAACCTTTAGACATGCCAACCATCACATACTTATATGCATAGATCCCAAATGTTCCTATCTTAAGCCAGTTATAACTAAAGATATGAAAAAAAAAATGATAAAAAAAAAATCAGAAATTGAAATTAAATCTAATAACACTAAAAAAACAAATCCTAAACCACAACTTATACACAACTTAACCAAACTCATCAGAAATATATTTGACACATCATACAACACTTATCCAAAAGAAATTGAAGCCTAGAATGAACTTTTTCTTGATGCTTCAATATTCTATATCAAAAAAAAACATCAAACCATATTCACTAAACAAATAGCTACTACAGTTATAAATGAATTGGCAGCAAAAGCAGAAGAGTATACCTGTTCTGCTAATTCTGTCAGGACCAATCCAAAATAACAAGCCTTTTACTTTTATTAATATCTAACTATCTACCAAAATATTGCTGCAGAAAATTACAACATTAACAAAATAAACAAACAACAAGCTATTAACTTCCTTATATATAAACTTATTGATACTAACTTTTTTGCACATGTCATTATATACTTTGACTGTACTTATAATGAATCCTTCAACTATTTCACAATAACCAAATTCTATAAAGAAAAAGCATTACCAGAAGCTGAAACAAATTTATATAAAAATTTAACATTAAATTCAAAATACCTATATTTATTGCAGAGTTGCTTTTCTTAAAACAAGAAGAACAGACTCTTTTTCAATAAATTTGTCTTTTACAAAACCTATAGATGCAGCCATCATCCTATTAAATGACATATTTACAGTAGTTAATAAAAAAAATAATGTAAGCAGACAGGTAGTAAAGCCTATTTATATAAAAGGCCAATATAATAACAGTTAAATCCAATGTACAGGGCAGACTTTGGTACCTTACACAGCAGTAAGAGCTGAGCATTCAGTGATCGATCCTGTAAAAGATAATTTCAGAAGATTATTTTCAACATCTTTAAACCTTTATGATCTTCATACATGTTTTAACAAATTCCTTCTTTATTACAACTTATTACTTCTTTCTCAAGATCAAATCATTCAATCTCTTATACAACATATTGACAAATATAACTATAATAACACTGTCTCTAGTATTACTTTCTTTGTTAGCAATACTTATAATGAACTCATATATATCTTTCAAATAACTTTCTTTTACCTAATTATACTATTATCTATCCTTATCTTCTTTCTATTTTTTACAACCTTATTCTTAAATTAAATTTTTTAAACTCTATCTCTATTTTATCTGACCTATTTCTTAATAGCCATATTATACCACAAGTATCTACATTTACACAACCTTTATGTGACCTTTATTTAAACATTTGCACACACAATATTAGAGGTTATAATATAGTAACTAAAAGAGAAGCTTGGCAAAATTATTGTCTTCACAATAATATCCATATTTCTTGTATTACTAAAACCAAATTTGCTAATAATACTAATCTTTAATTTCACAATAACAACTTATTTATCTACTTCTAGGCCAATTCAGAAAATTCAGCAGAAGGTGCTGCTATTAAAATTCAAAAACACTTATAACTACACATATACAACTGTCAAACACATCCTGATAAAGCAATTGCTTTAGATCTATTTTTCAAAAGTGAAATTAAACTTTGAATTATAGCTGTCTACTTTTCTTTTACTAATATGCAAAAATGTAATAATATATAAAATATTGTTATTGCATGGATCCAACAAGCCCTTCAACACAATCTTCATCCAATAATACTTGGAGACTTTAATATACATGCTAATATCTGCAGCTCTTCATCTAAATTTAAACTTATTAATTATTTACACTACATGTTTGATCTTGTTGCATATGTTGATAACAAGCACTTTATATGGTCAAATAATACTAGTCATAGCTGCATTAATTATATCTTAACTGATTTAGTCAATATTCAATTCTTTCTTTTATACAAACTTAATAATAGCAATACCTTAACACTTAGTGACTACTCTATTCTTATATTTACCTGAACTTTTACTAATGCATATAGCAAACCTCTACACCATCATACTAACATTAGTCATAGAATCTTTAATTATAAAGCTATGTCAACTGACAAATAAACAGAATTTTCTGACCTTCTCTCTTAAAATTTTTGCCTTCATAATACATCACTTAATAGCAATACCAATGAAAGCATTAAAACTACTTAACACAAGATCAAACATTCAATAATTAATATTGCAATACATTCTATTTCTAATAAAAAAACTTGCCAACATAGCTACAATTATCAATATTCTTTTAACTTTACCTTAATCTACACATTGCTTAAAGAGCTTGGGCATCTAATAAAAATTATCAAAAACACTTACAACAACCTTAACATAAATATGATAAACTCTAGAATTAAGACTATTAATATTAGATCCTACTGTGACCTTCAAACTCTTGATCCAGATAATTATTTTCAAATTCATGCATGAATCTAACATGCACAAAACATTTGAAAACAAGTTTATCATGCTTATCATACAGGACTCATTACTACTTCATCAAAAAATCCAATAAGCAACTAAAAAAAGATGTAAAACACTTTCAACATACTTTAAACAAGCTATTAACAATATTCTTAATTAATACAAAGCTTCTATTTACTTTTCTAACATCAAACTTTCTAACCAACTTATTACAGACTTTAAACTCATAAAACAACATATACAATTTCACTTTCATGACTGGACTGTATATCTATCAACTGACTAAGCACTGTTCAACAGCTTTTGGCATACACAGTATTAACTACAACTATATATCAATACTTAATATTATAACTCTTTTAACTCCCTTATAACAGAAGAAGAGGTTCTTCAAACTTTGTCAAAACTTCCTAACAAGAAAGTCTAAATCTACAGAAATCAGCTATGAAATGCTTAAACATGCAAGTATTATCTGTATTAAAGCTATTACAGCTTTATTCAACTGTTGCTTTAATTCAAGTCAAATTTTCAAAAAATGAAAACATAGTAGATCTATCTGATTTTAAAGAATAATACATTTAATAGTGACTTAAGCCTCACTTGCCCTATTAGTCTTATTGAACATATTCAAAAAGTTTATACAAAAATTATTACTACTAGAATCAGTACTGTATTTCTCAACATCCTATACTTTTATTATACAATTATGTTGCTCTACCTAATAACAGCACATCTATACTAATTCACATACTTAATAAACTTATTGAAGATGCATCATGCAACAACAAATTAATTTAGCTTTTATCTTAAGATATAAGTAAAGCATATGACTCAGTTAATCTTATTCTTCTTCAAAAATCTTTTGCAATGTCTTGCCCTTCCTCACTCTATTATAAATATTATCACTAATATTCTTCATGATTAACAAAATTAAGTTATTACAAACCTTGGACTTACTTCATTATATTCTGTATACAATAGTATTGATTAGGATAAAACTATTACTTTTCTTTTATGAAGAATCTATTATGACCCACTTATCTTATATATTTATAACAACTTTAAAGATTATACTATACAAGTCTCTTGGCTAACTAATCTAAAACATCAAATACACAATAAGCTTATCTCACACTGCTTAGTTATTGCTTATATAAATGACATTTTCTGGATTGCATCCTTATAACAAGAACTATTACAAATCCATTTTATAGCTGAATCATTTTTTAATATAGCTAATATACAAATTAATTCTTCTAAATCAGTACTTACAACTAATAACAAACAATTCAACTTTACCCTTATTATATATAATAACTATTTTTTTAACCTCTATCTACCAAATAAACTATTCAAATTTTTTGGATGTTGGTTTACACTTAATAACAAACAAGCTAAACAAACCAACTTATCACTTTAGAATTATCACTTCTTTTTAAAATTGCAAGCATCAAACAAATTACTAATACACATGCATGTTATATCATTAATACTGTTATTATTTCTACAATTAAATACTATTTTCACAACATTGTTCTTAACCAACATATATGTAACAAAATTTTTACAAGTCATATAGGTTTCATGAAAAATAAAACCAAACTTAGTCACACAATTTCTACTAGCACATTACATCATTCTCAGCTATACAATATTCATAACATATAGGATATTCAACTACAACAGCATATTACAAACTTTACCAAGTAACTTAATTCACCTAATTTATTAGATATAAGTACTTACATTAGGCTTCAACAACTTCAAAACAACTTGTGATCATCTACTAGTATTCTGATACATGACAATTCTGTTATTGATAAGCCTAACAAATACACTATTAGCTTTAAAATCATTTAACTTTTCAAACACCTTGGTATTATATTTATATCTAATTTATTATTCAATATCTTATATTCTGTTTAAGAAGAATCTATTTCACTTGAATCACTACATTTATTACATTCAAAATATCTAACATTTAAAAAACAACTTTAATACTATTGCATTCTTTACTTAGATCAACTAACTATATTTAATAACTTATATCTTTTAGATTGGAAACATATATCTATACACATAAACAAAATTCTTAAAGGCAAACAATCACTTTGGTTTGACTATTTAGAAGATTAAACTACAAGCCACTTACACAATTATACTCTTTACCAACATCTATATTTACCTAATACAAATTATTATAAGTATTCAACTGGACACTTTTCTATACAGAAAAAACTATAGCTTATTACAGTACTTAACAATCAAATTATTATTGACAAAGTCAAAAGACAACTCTCTTCTTTAGGAACTATTTTTATTACTTACTAGCAATATCATATAGAACAGCAATTTACTCATCTATATCTACTTCCACTTATTCAATCACAAGCATGCCTATGTTGCTCTCTTAACTCTTATACAATTGCCAATAAATGTACAATCAATATTTCTATCAACCTCATTTCTATATTTTTTGATTGAATTAATATATATAACAAAACTCTCAACTTTAATGCCAATCACCTCAATCTCATATACTCTATTGCAATTCAATATTCTATTTAAATTTCTAACTTCCCAATATCAACATTACAACATACTTAATTTCAACCATATTTGAACCTAGCACTCTAACAGACAATCTTCAACAAATCACTAACTACAATGTACAATTATCAGAACTTCATTTTTATACTAATAGCTCAGTTATCAACCTGGATATTTTAAAATGTTCTATGGGCATTGAATGGGCCCAAATTCTAAACAACAACATATCGTATACATTTCAAGTTCAAACAAGATACTGATCTTGTTCATTTAAGTCTGAGCTTATTGCTATTTTATTAGCTCTTATTACTGCTTCGAGAAACTGTATTATACACATATATACTGACTCACAATCTGTAATTTCCAAATATCACAGTCTTTTAAACTTAACTTATACTTTATTCTATACATATACATTATATTTTTATTATAGAACATACTCATTAACTTTATCAAATTATATAATATCTATATTATTTTTCATAAAGTTATTGCTCATCAAAATAATCAGTACAATAATCTTGCAAACCAACTTGCATGAGTCATCACAATTTACTATATCTTATCTTTATGCCTTACAATATCTACAACCTTGCATATACATTAAACTTTGAAAACTTTTTCTTAGAATTACTCACTCATTACAGTATCTATACAATATGTTATACATATATTTATGCATTATGAATTACACAAAACCATTTTTAAAAATGACACAAAATTCTTAACCATGTTAATTGACAAGCTATCTGGCTATATATCAATACTAATTAAAAAATCTCAAACTTCATATACAGCTTTTAGTTCTCCACTCTTAAATCCTTTAGAATTAAAATTCTACTAGATGATTTTCTCACTCCACACATTCTACATAAATAATATCACTTATACTTACTTATCTGTTATCATTGTCACCAAATCAGTTCTCATCTTTACTAGACAACTTGCCTATTCAATTAACTGTTATACAGTCTTATTAATATTTCATTACATTATATTTTAAATACTAAAATACTTAATACTACATCAAATACTATAACCAATCTGCACAACCAAATCAAGCTATTGAATAATATGACTATTCACAGTATATTAAACTTATCTTCAATCTTCTCAACTCTAACAGGTTTAATACCAAATAAACTTATTAACATTATTGCAATTTTGTCATTTAAAAGAATAGCTACAACACTTGTAATCAAGTTTTTACTTTATCTTAATCAACAAATCTATTACAAAATCTGGATTCTATATTGTATCTCAAGATCTACAGCCCAACTTCCTGAATATAACACATCTTTAAATGCTGCCTCACTTCTATCATACTCTCTTTTACTCAATTCTATTAGTTTAAAAATAAACTCTTGATATATCTAATAGATTAAATATCAAAATAATCTCCTACATATAATTACTAACACTCAAATTTAGATAAGTTCTAGCCACTTCAGTTGGTTTAGATTGTAGATAAATTAGTCTAAGCTTCTATTCTTTCTATAATATTTTAAAAGCAGAATTGTATTTTATGTAAAATCTTAATTAAATATTCAATAAAAATAGAGGCATAGCCTTATTATTAATATTAAAAAATATATATATATATATTAGATTTGACTAAATATTGAAAACAAATATAATTAAAATGCCTTGTATTGTTCTTATATTATTGTGCATAAATCACAAGTTCTGAAATAATAAGATCCAGATCTGAACCTAAAATATTAACTTAACCAACAATTCAACTTAGTCTTTACTAGTTGTTAGTTTAATTTAGCCTAACAAATTTTATTATTAATAATCCTGATATATTATATGTATTAGATTAAATTGTGTTAAATAGTAACATTTTTAGCAAAGTTTTAGAAACAAAAAATTATTCTATTAAGTAATCATATAATGTATTAATCCTTTTATCTTTACAAAATTGTTATTATATTTTTAGTTTTGATTGGTTAGCAACTTAGATCTGCAACTTTTGCATCACATTACTTATTCTATATTTAATCTAATAAAAAAATTAAAAAGATTCTAAAAGCCATATTGAATTATGAATTCTAAAATTAACTACTAATATATAAAATTATTAAGATTTTTAATTTTTAATTTAATAATTCCAATATTACTGTTATTTTTTAAAGAATTGTTTGCTAATGATGAATTGATTGTTAATTTTTAAAGTCTTTCTATTTCCAAATCAGCTATTCATATTGATTAAGAAGCAATTTTTTCTTTTCTAATTTATTCGATTTTTGGTTAAGAAGCAAATTTTTTTTTTTGATTTTTTCAATCATATTTTTTTAAGTTATATATTTAATTTAACAAGTTTTTGAAGAATAATCTTGATATTTTCCTTTAGCTTATTTTGGAATTCATTTATTACCTCTTTATCATCATTTACTTTAATAACCATGCTAGCAATATTAATTCAATTTTTATGCTATATACAATACAATTTTTAAAAAAGTATTATTTACAAATTTTTAAAAAAAGTACTTAAAGTATAAAAACAGAACAGAATTTTTAAATAGAAATTAATTTGCTATATACAAAAGATTAAAGCTATTTTATTCTTAATTTATTATCAATTATGCCAATACTGTCAATAACATATTGAAGCCAAGAATTAACTAAATTTAAATTAATTTTTTTCAATATTTCTATAAGTTTTTTAATTTTTAAATATAATATTAAACCTCTTTTGTTAAATTTTTCTTCACAAGTCATGTTATTAAATTTAAATTTTAATATTTTCTATTTATTATAATTCATTTTTTTTAATGAAAAAGTTTTTAATTTAGTTTTAAATAATCTGTTTTTTTCTACTATTAGTTGATATATTTGAAAATTATTGTTGTTATTAAAAATATTGAAGAAACCTATTTTGCAATTTAATTTTAAAAAATGCAATTTCTCATAGTCTAAAAGGTATTTTTAACAATTTTAAATAAATTTATTAAAATCTAAACTCTGTATAACTAATTCTTATATATAATAATTGTAAGAAACTTGTTATGCATTATTGTATAGCATTTTGGAGCTTAGTACACAAATTTTTTTTGTTATTATAAAAAAAAACTTGATTATTTAAAAAAAATGATTTTTATTTTTACATTTTCTCAAGATCTTGATTTTTTATAAATATGCATTATCATGCAGCATATTATAGTTTATTAATATTAATTTAAATGAAAAATTGTAACAGTAATGGTAACACTTTGTCAGTAATAATATGAAAACCAGTTTTTATAATAAAAAATGTTATGATATATACAGTATATCAATTTTTCGTTATCTGATTTGCTATAAAAAGACTTATTAAATCAAGAGCTAACTATTAAATTAAGTTTTTTTAATAAAATATTAATTAATTTTTAATACAATAAAAGATACATTGGGCAAAGTTACTAAAAGTAAAGAAAATTTAAATGAAACTGATAAAAATATGCTAGTATTTGCTTAAGGTTTTAATAATATAATTATAGTCAAAGTTACTTGTAATTTAAATATAACATTAGCTTTATCTAATTAAGACTAATTATATGTTACCAGAACATTTAGAGTATGTAAATATCTTTTTAAAATTATATATATTAATATTTTTATTATAATAAATTACATTTTAATTTTAAGAATAATAATGTGAAAACCAGGTTTACTTTAGCAATTAATAAGTGATTAATATTCGTGAAATACAGCCTTACATCTTACTTAAAAATAATTGATATCACTGTTAAAGAAAATTACATATTAGTTTTAACAACTAATAGTTATTTATACACTTTTGGATAGATTCTTATCAGTTTGAAAAAAAGAATATCAGTTTGTAAGCCTAATAGTTTAATGTTAATTTCTAAAAAAATATCAATCAACTGAATTAAAAAGATTGTTTGCTAAGGAAATCAAAGTTTTGCAATTGATAAAGATAGAATAATATATACATAGAGTCAAAATGCAGAAGGCCAGTATGGTAGTAAATCACAAATTCTATAATAATTTCAATAAAGTTAGAATTCTTCAAAAACTTATTCAAATTAAAACAAATTTCTGCAGGACTTTATTATACATTGGTCTTTCTAGAAAATAATAATATTTATAATTTTGGTAGTACTAGATATAGACAATTAGGCATTGGTCCTCTGTCCAAATTAGTTTTTATAATAGCAAATATATTGTAACTAGAGATCATCATTCTATAGCTATTAATAATAAAAATAAGGTGTATATTTGAAGCTTTAGCAAAACTTATGCTCTCAAAAATCAAAGTAAAAATAACTAGTTAATACGATTCAAACTTAAATATAAAGAATTTGGAGAATTGAAAAAGGTAACCAATATTCAGATATATTATTTAGTTGAGTTTATCAATGAAGTTGTTAAAAGTAAATATGAAAAATCCTAATTCTTACTTAGTATACATAGAACTATTAGAAATTGAAATTGTAATATTTAATATTTTATTATAAATATAAATACAAAATTTTATTTTTGTAATTAAAAAGCTTTTGGAATAAAATTGCTATAATAAATAATAAATAAAAATTTTCTCAAATATAAACTATTTAATATTATTAAAAGATGATTTAATCAAATAATAAATTAATAAAATAAAATTAATTTAAATAATATTTTAAAGCAAAAAAATATTGAAACTAAAAATCTTATCAATTATCAAATATTATCTCAAGCTCTTAATAAACTAAAAAATCAATTAATTATTTTTATCTAAATCATAAATATGCTATAAAGTTATTTTTTAGCAAAATCTAATATAAATAACATTTCTAAAGAAAGAACTTAATTTACTAAATAATTTTATGATTTGCATTGCCTAAGAAATTTTTTAAATGAACAACTCTTTCCATAAATCATTATTATACAAAATAACTAAAAATTCGTCAGTACTAAAATCGTTAATATTTGGTTATTTTATTAAGATAACTAACTTTGGCGTCTTAAGTAAATTTGTTCAGCTAATAATTTTATATATATTCTGAAAGTTTTAAAGAGATAGCTCTCAAACTCGCAGTTTAATACTGCAATAACGGTCTTTGGGCTTTTAA
>CAJVQA010003730.1:0-18840 GCA_910591915.1 Cetraspora pellucida | reverse complement strand
CTACTTAAATAGGTAACCAAAAGTTACATATGTGGCTAGTTGCACACTTACCTTGTACAAGTCATATGTAATGCATTAACCAAAAACACAATAAAGGCGGTAGCTACCGATAACATCGGCTTTAAATAAAATAAAAAAATAAAAAAAATAAAAATAAAAAAAAAAAAATAAATAAATTTTTTACATCTACACTTTGGTTTGTGGGAAATTATGACCTATATATCTAGGACTTTGCTGAGATAACTCAATATATGTCTGGGTCTATGCCAGAATAACTATTCTAATATATCTGGGTCTCTGCCAAGATAACTATTCTAAAACATCTAGGTTTTTGCCAGAATAACTATTCTAATATATTTGAATCTTTGCCAGGATGACTATTTTAAAATGTTTGTCTTTTTTTAAGATAACTAAATTTAATTTTATATTTTCATTAATATGTACATAGTTGAACTTTTTAAGCATTAATGTTTAAGAGTACTTAATAGAATCTTTCTAGCTTGAATAATAAAATTAAATCTTTCAGGATTATTTTTATAAAGGTGAAAATATACTATCAGTTACTTTTGCTCATAAATAACAAACTGTCTTGAAAATATTCTTTGTTGAAAGAGAGGGGTCTGAAAACTACCTATATTTAGGTCTTATTTTTATTTTTTTTTTTGGTATTAAGGTGACCTCTTTGGTTTTTTGACTTTTATTAATCACTTATTAGTATTGTAGTTCAATGAACCATTACAGGAGAGTATACAATTGGCTACATGTGTAACTTTTCTATATTACCTATTTAAGGAGTTCACCCAAAGGTTTTCAATCAATTGCTATACCTAACACCCCTGCTTGGGTGTTCCACTTTAAACTCTCTAAACCTATAATCTATATTAATATCACTAGATCATACCCAGATGCCCAGATTATCATCTCAACCTTAGGACTAATTTATCCTTAAGGTAAACCCCCCAGAGCCTTCTGTACCCATTTTTACAGCTGATCTAGGTATCACTATAGCAGAACCAATACTTGTGGTCAGGGCTAACTATTAAACTACTATGCCCTTGTAGAATTCACTTAGACCCTAGCATCTACTTCATAGCATAACCTTAGTACTTTAGTATACCTCTGCCTTTTCCCTTGACCTTTTACCAAATTTTTAATTCAGATAGCCTGTGTAGAACTACAACCAGTCTATCAGAATATCAGGTCAGCCCAATATTCTTTTTTTCTAGTTCATTTTGGCAGCCTGATTGGTAATATCTCTGTGACTTCCCAACCCAGAGGTTCTTGCCTGTCTGGCTACTAGGACCAGGTACTAGACCTAGGTATCTATTTTGCCAGGCTAGCCTTTACAGTAGGGCCATCAAAGATCCAACTACCTCTCTATTCAGATCTTCTTAAATAAACTTCTTGTTACCTAATTTCAATGGATTTACATGGCTACAAAGACTTATCTAGTGTTTGCACTACCTGATATGTCAGTTTGCATTTTTCTGTATAACTCCAACATTGCACAAATGCCCCATGACCTGCCAGTCATACTGGTGCAACCACCATTACAGGTATTCTAACCCAACTATTAGTAACAGTTGCTGCAATACAAATATTACATAGGTGAATATTCAAATTTTCACCACTGATAGGATTTGAACATCTAATCTACCACTTGGAAGGTTGACAACCTGACCACTTCACTAGGTCACCACACTCCTATATCTAGGTCTTATTCTAAACTAAACTAAGCAATAAAATTTAAATAAAATTTGTCTTTATAAAATAATCTTATGATCAAATATACTAATAGTTATAAAAAATATTCTTGTCAATATGTTATTATCTCTTTTATATAATAGTTAAGTAATCATCTTTTTTGGTATCTCTAACCAGTATAGAACAAAAAGAAATAAGATATCTGAAATCATATAGTGTCATGAGGTCTGAAAAAGTTTCTAAAGTTTTTGTCTATATAGCATAGTAAAAAAAAATCATTCTAAAAATACATTTTTACAAAAGTGTCTCGAATATGATGTTGGCAATAAGTAATTATATCTTGGGTCCTTAATTAAAGTTATAGAGCAGACTTCTATGATCCTAACAATAATTGAAATATTAAAATTGGTCTAGTAGTTAATGTTCTATAATAATTTAAAGAAATTTTGAATCTCTTATTTTTCTCTTTTCTAAGTTCAAAGAAGTATTTTATAGGTGCAGAAAAATGTCATTAATATTTTAGAAACAGTTTATGAGCTAGAAAACTATTTTCATATTATGATATAGTATAATAAAATTTGTAAAGCAGCCTTCTGTGATATACTTATATATGTTATATCTCTGTAGAATTAAAACTCATCAAAATATTAAAGAAAAATGAAATGTATTCAAAATCATTATTGTAAAATTTTTCTTTTCTCTTTCTTTTCTCTTTTTTTAGATGTTTATACTAAATTAATAGGTCTTAATATTTAAATAAAAATGCAGAGTAACTTTTTACAAATCTAAAGGAGTTAAGTTTATCCAAAACAGACAAGTGGATAGTAAGATATTAAGGTTCAAAGTTGTGTATTAATATTTAGAAAAAAAGAATTTTAAAGAAATTCTTTGTAACAAGAAGGAAGTTAAAACTTTAATGATTTATAAAAGATTAGAAAAACATTTTGTTACTAAGTAACCTATATATCAAAATATAAAGAAAATATTTAATAATTTAAAAAAGATAATATTTTGAAGATAGGATAAAAATTTATAGAGATATTAAAAAAAAACAATAATTAACTAATTTTTTATTTTTTTCATCAAGAAAGATTTGTTAGATTTCTTCAAAAAAATTTTTTTGTATTTTTACCAAAAGGTACTAAATGTTATAGAGTGAAAGCCTTCTTAATTCCATACTACAACAATAACACAGCACAGGGAATTTTTTATAGATATATGCAGTGTTTAAGAGAGAAATATAGTTCTTATTAGACATTATTAAGAAACTATATCTATCTCTAAGGCAATTTGATAATTATTACATAATAGTTTATAGTTAAAGTTATTTATTAAATAATTGTAAGAAGAATTATCTTTAGACATCTGTTCTAAAGGATTTAGAGTATAATTTACAAAATAAAGAAGAAGAATTGTCTGTTTCTTAAGAACTTGATTGTTAATTGAACTACTCTTTTTCATTTAAAAGAATTTAGAAGGTTTATATATCTGTAAGCTAAGTAGCTAAGTGACTAAATGACTAAGCAATCAGTTTTACTAAGAGACTAAGTAATCAGTTTTACTAAGGGACTAAGTGACCAATTTTACTAAGGGACTAAGTAACTAGTATCACTAAGAAACTAAGTAACCAGTTTCACTAAGAGACTAAGTAATCAGTTTCACTAAGAGACTAAGTAACTAGTATTACAAGCTTAAGGTATTAAAATGTTTAAAACATTAAAGCAACTATAACAATAAATAATATAATAATAAAAATAATAATATACTAAGATAATAATAGTAATATAATTATAATAGAAATTTATCTTATAATAATATTATTTAAGAAATTCTTTATAAAAAATATTCATATATTTTGAATCTTTAATATATATATATTATATTATATAATTTAATTATGTATCAAGAATTTATACAAACATAAGTTTGTTATATAAATAATTTATAAAATATATATTTTTTATAAATACTTTATAATATTTTATATATCATATTAGTGTTTAGATAATGTAATCAAAATTTTGCAAATTAAAAATAGAATTTTAAAGAGTCATACAAAAACTTGTTAATCTATAATATAAAATTATTTTGATTTAATTATAAAACTTAAATTTACTTTTATAAAGATATATATAATAAAAAATTATTAATATTAAATAAAACTAGTTTAGTTTAGATTGTAAATAAATTAGTTTAAGTTCTTATTTTAATATATAATTTTTATTTTGTTATATACAATTTTAGTTTATTTTAGCACTTTAGTACTAAAACATATAGTTAAAATTATTAATAAAAATATAAGCAAGTTTATATTTTAATACATATACTAAAAAAACAAAATAAATAAAACTAGTATTTGTAGCTAAATAAAATTTACTAATCTATATATATATATATATTTTTTTTTTATAACTTAGGCAGCCTTGCCGATCATCTTTATTAAGATTTTTGTATACAAGTTGTACAAAGTTGGCTTAAATTTTAGTTCAACATCCCCTAGCTACTTCTATGAGTACTCAGAAGTGATCTGCTGCATAGGCCAGGTGTTTATTTCTGGTCCAAGGCTATACCAAGCTAGCCAGTAAGACCCTAAAAGAAAGGTCTTACATTTCTATTTACAAAACTAAAAACTAAATTGAGCTATGTTTTCTGAATTTGAACTTTATTCTTTACTTTTTCCTTTTTTATAGTTTGATTTTGTTTATCTATATTTAAAGCCTTTCTTTCTTTTTGTATTTCCTTGCTTAGAAGGTTTTGTTTTTTGTTATTTTTTTTGTTTTTAATTATAGTTTTAATTTCTACTAATTTTTCCCAGATAGCAACAATATTACACCATTTTTTTCATATGTTTTCAAAGAACTTGTTTTATGCTGCATTTGTGAATACTGTTATAAAGTTCTTGGTTTTCTTTAGAGATTGTATAATATCTTGTACCAACTTTTTGGTTTTTCTTGCATTAAACCTTTGATAATTTTAGATCTGCTTGCTAATCTTTCTTCTTTTAAGATTTTCCATAAAAGTTTTTTAAGTTCTTCTTTACTTGTCTTTCTCTAGGTTTCTTTTACAAGTACTGTCTATACCAAATCGATTGACATATTTTCCATATCCTCCCACTCTTTTTTATACTTGTTGCATGTTGCTAGATGGTCTTGATCCTCTTCCTGGTCTTTATTACAAAGTATACAAATTGTGTTTTTGTATAAATCTGGTCATCTTTGTGCCAAGGTCTTGAGTACAGGTAGTTTTTCATTTACATATTTAACTAGTATTGCTAATTTTCTATTTCTTTTTATACTTGTACATTTTGTTCCACTTTGACCCTTAATGCTTTGCCATAATGTTGACCAGTCATGTTCTTCTTTTTTCAAGGTTGGTTCTGTTTTTTGAATTGATGATGTGAATCTTCATTCTGCTCCAACTTTAAGTTCTAGTACATTTTTGATGAACTTTCTTGTCAAGCTTTTGATTACTAAATTCTCTTAGCAGAGTAAAACATTTGAATTTGAAAGTGGCACCTCTATTATTCTATCAGCATTATCTATTTTGCCCTCTTCTTTTGCTAATTTATCTGCTCTATCATTCCATTTGTTACAACTATGTCCTTTTATTTTAACTAAATTTAAATCTAATTCTTTTAAATTAAGTAATTCTAGAATACTTCTCTTAAGATTATAATTCTTTTCATTGATCCAATGTTTACTTGACTTTAGCTTTTTACCTTTGTCAAGGCCTACTATTGCTGCTGTACTATCAGTATAAATCTTGATTTTTTTCTTTCTTGGTGTTATTAGCAGCATATACAGATCATAATCAACTCTGATTTTGTTGATGAAGGTCAATTTTATGCACCAATTGTATCTTCATCTATTACTTTTTTCTCTTTACTATCTACTTGTACCCATCCTACTCTTATGTGATTACTCTTTATTAAGTTTTTTGTTACTAATTTCTTGAGTAATCTGTCTGTATAGAAAATTAGCTTTTTGTTGTTTTCTAGTTTGTTTCTTTGGTTTTTATGAACTAGCTCTTCTTTAAATACTTAACTAAGTCATTGTTTTTTAATAAGCTCTATGTCTAAATCTTCATACACTATCTTTTTGACTAGACTTTTCTGTTTGCTTGATTTGATTAACTTATTGTATTCTAATTTCTTTATTATTTCTTGTTCTACTTCAAGTTTGGGCACTTCTTTCTTGCTAATAAATCTTGATAGAGAGCCTTGAATATCTTCTTTATTATTCCACCTTTTACAGCTTTTCTGTTCTCTAATTTGATCTAAATTACAACCATTACATTTTTCCAAAACCACACCTGTTTTGTTTTCTTGTGGTTTTGCTTTCCAATGTTCTGTAAGCATCTTTTTGGATGTGTTCACAACTATCTTCCTAATTATTAGGTTTTCTTCTTTTTTTATTCATGATAGTTTTAGTACAACCTATTCTTTTTTTCTGTTATCATTTGAGCACCTGTATAAGGTTGTCTGTAGTAATAACTCTTTATTTTCTTCTAGTAATATAAATTCAGGTTTGAGTTGTTTACTACTTTTGTCTTCTAGCATAGTTTCTTCAATTCTTTTAAACCATCTTGCTGGTTTTCCTTTGCTCGATTTTTCCTTTAGTAGTTTGAGCTGCTGTTATAAAATCATTTTATTGCCTTCTTTATTAATAAGTTGATTTACTGAGAATATATTAAGCTTTCTTATTGCCAAAGCTATTTGTAATATAAACTTGTTCTCTAACACATCTGCAATTTTCAATTTTTCCTCTGTATTTTTTGTTTATATTATTAAAATTAAATGATATTCATAACTCTTTAGCTCTTAGCATTAGCTAACATACTAAATTGTTTTTCTATAAGTTGCTGCATACTTTTACTAAGTTTTCTGGCCAGTTTGTTTCTGTTGCTTCTAATAGTAGCAAATTCTAATTAATTCTAATTCTTGTTAGTTTTTTTGCAGAATCTGCTGAATTAATTTATACATGCAGACTTATGATTTGTTTAATTAGCAGTTGGTCCCATAATGCATTGCAGTTGTCTAGATTTTTATGAATAATTACACTATTGCTTATTGTTCTTGCAATTCCTAACTTGTGTTTAGCTACCCCTATTATAGGTTCTTGTATTGAATCGATTGCTCTTTTCAAGAGCTTTGATATCTGAAACATATATACCAACTTTGGCACTATACACATATAGTTTATATATGATATCTGAGCACCTGTTATCTTTTTGGTATTGAGTAACCTTGCTATAGAACATACTAATTCTTTAACTCTTGTTTTCACTTGGCCTTCATTAAGTTTATTATTTAGCCAAATTTCTAAGAATTTTGTTATTTTGGTTTTTTCTTCTTTAAAAATTCATTTGTTATTCAATCTAACCTTTCTATTTTTTTTCGATTCACTTGGATTCATTATAATGAGTTTTGATTTCTTTCCATTTATCTAAATGTCATTAAGCTTAAAAAAATCTTTGGCAATTTGTAATGTATACTCTATTTGCTCTTTATTACTTGCTATTTATATTGTATCATTTGCAAATGCCACTACTGCCTGACATAATTTCATCTTTGTTGTGTAGTTTAGCTTGTTATTATTTGGAATTGCTACTACTATTATATAACCTAGATCTACATTATTCTGTATTCTTTCTAGTAGTGAATCATAAAATACTCCCCATATTAGTGATAAAAGTACCTTCACTTGTTCAATTCCATTATTCATTACAAATGCCTCTGTGTCCCCAATGTATAATTATTTTAGATTTTCTGTCTTAAAATAAATTTAATATTATTGAGATTGTTTTTTCTGGCAACTTAATTCTTTCTATTGCTTTTAGGTATTGTTAGAATTGTTGTTCAAATTGCTACCAACTCTGCTGTCATTAATGTTTGCTATTCTTCTAGTCCAAATGCTAACTCATCTTCTGATTATTCTTTTTTAAAGCAATTAGCGATACTGAATCAAAAGCCTTTTTTATATTTTGCAAAACTAATCATAGTTTGTTGCTGTTCTCTTTAGCATCTTTCATTATTGCATTTATAATGTGTACTGGCTCTTCAGTTAAGTTTCTTGGCAGTTCTATGAAGTTTGGTCCTTTAAGTATATTTCTTTCACAGAAGACCTTTGTTAACCTTTTAGTTAAAATTTTTGTTGTGCACTTTTGAAAGATCTCTAAAAGTGCTATTGGTCTAACATTATCTAGATTGTAATACCAATTCATTTCTTTAAGAATTGGGTATATCTGTGAAATCTTTCATTTATCTGAGATTTTGTCTGTTTTAATATAAATTTCTGCAAAATTTCTGAAGATTGCTTGGGACTTAGGTCCTGCTACTTGAATTAGTGTATATGTAATGCCTGAAATTCCTGGCACTGTTTTTTTTTTAAGACCTATTAACATTTTACTCCATTCTTCTTCTGTAATATTTTGTTCTAGATCTTGATATCATTCTTCTTTTATTGTTCTTTTGGGTTTGTATACTTCTGACTATTGTTCTTTAAAGATTTCTTAGTTAAAATGCCTTGCTCTAAACCAGTTTTGGTAGTATTCTTTTGTCTTTTCTAAAACTTCTGTTGATTCTATAAATAATTTTCTTTGTTTCTTTACCTTTCCTATTAGTCTATCTATTTTAATTTTTTTTAATGATTTATCTAGTAGACTTATTAGCATTTTGTCTTGCTTTTCATCAATTATTTGGCATCTTTTTTCTATGTTTTCTTTAATTTCTTTTCTTTTTTGGTTGTCTAATTCACTGGTCCTTCTTGCACAAAGTATCTTTTACCAACCTTTTAAATTCTTAATAAGTTCACAAAACCAACTCTTTTGCACTAGGTCTATGTAGGTTCCATGCTGTTGATTAATAAAAATAATTTCTTTATTTAGATCTTCTATATAGTCTTCTAAGTAATCTAGTTTGATGTTTTTCCTTCCAATATTTATCCATCTTCTTAACTGGGTAAGTGTTTTTCCCAATTGCACTTCTTTTGTTTTCTTTTTTTTATTAAATACTGTATTTGATATTTTCTTTTTTGGAAGGTATCTGTATGCTATTGTGATGATGTTATTGCTAATTGTGTCCTATCATTTATTTATATTCTCCTCATTTCTAATGTTTTCTTCTAATTGGGAAAACCTCTCCAAATCTTGAATAGAAATTTTTTTTCTAGTTGCTTATTGAGATTTTTGCTTATAGTTATTTCAATCTTCTTCAGTTGCTTTGTTATACATAATTACTGTTTTTTTGATGTTTTCTCTTTTAATTTCTGCTATACTGTATAATGTAATCAAATGATCCAACTCCATTTTTGCTACTATTGCATTATAATTACTGTTTGTATATATATTCATTAGCTGAATTTCTGCTTCATAAAGATCATTTGTTAGTTTTTCTGTAATTCAAATATAATCAATTCTTGAACCTAAACCTCAACTTGATCATAAGAATTCTTTTGATTTTGGATTAATTAATCTAAATGCATCTCTAAATTCTTGCCTTTCAAGCCAACCCAACAATGGGTTTGGTTTTGGTTAATTTTTTCTTGATTTTGTTAATTTATCTAAGTTAACATCTACTACACTGTTAAAATTACTCATAATCACTATTTGTGTTCTTTCAAGTCTCTTAATATATTTGTCTATAATTGTTCTTTGAATTTGTCTTCATTTTTCTTTGTCACTTGGTAGCAAGTAAGTCATTATAACTATAATTTCTAGTTGTTTAAATATAAAATTAGCTGAGATTATATACTTATTTATTTTGTTTATCTGTTTCAAGTATTATTTCCACTAATTGCTAATTAGCAAACCTACACCTGAACCTTTCTTTTTGTCTAAACATGCATTTGTCCAAAAACTTTTATATTCTTCTAAATTTCTTGTTAGAAAAAATCCCTCTTTAGCCGAGATATTTGTTTCTGAGAGTTCTATAATATTAAATTTATTATCTATCATCTATTCATATAATGCTTCTATTTTTTGATTATTTGCTTTGAGGCCATTAATATTGTGTGTTGCTAGTTTGAGCTCTATCTTTTCATTTTCATAAATTCTTCTTGTATGAATTCTATGTTGCATATTTCTAGACTCTTGTTAAGAATTATTTTTATATATTTGTTTTCTTTTTTCTTTACTGTTATCTATATTCAGTAACTCTACTTCATCTTTTTTAAAGTTTTCTTTTAGATATAGAGTGTTTTTTTGTATTATTTCTATTTTGACTACTCAAACTTATAAAGAGAAGCATATTTCTATATCTGTTAACTTTAACTTCAGCAACTATTAGAAGTGATTTGCCACTTTCCATCTTACTACTATGCTGTTATCCTCTTTCTGTGCTTCTAATTTGTCAAGTCTGCTAAGTATTCTTAACAATAACCTTTCTGTTGATGCCTCTATGTCACCTTTTTGAACAATTTTGTTTTTCTTCTTTTGATTTCCCATTTTTTTCCTTCTTTCTTCATATTTGTATTCTTTTTTCTGAGTATTGTTTTCTATTTGCTCATCATTGTAATTACTATTAATTGTTCTTATTTTCTCTTTTATTTTTCTTTTAACCCTGTAGTTTTCTCAAAAAACTGTATGATTGTTGTACCTTATTAGTTTAGACTGTACTGCTTCTAATTCTTTCTGACTTGCAAATGTAATTATTGCAAATCTCTTGGGGTTACTATTCCTGTTTGTAGGAATATATGCTAATTTTGCACCTTTACTTTTTAAACTTCACAGAAGCAACACCTCTGAAGCTTCTTTAGGAAGTTCTAGTAGTTTGGCTGTATAAAAGCTTTGTCTGTTTCTTTGTTTATAATTTTCTTCTTCTTGAGTTACTCAGACTAACTTGTTATTATCTAATAATAATAACCATGGAGTGTATTTATCATTACTGCTTGTAATCTCAATTATCATCAGTACCTTGAATTTCGATCTTTTGACTTTTACTATATGTATGTTGCCAAAGCTTCTGCATATATACTCTATTTCTTCATACTTGACATTTACTGGCAAGTCCCAAATTATCAAATATCTTGTAATTTCTATCTTTTTTTTTCTTTTTGCTAAAGCTAGGTTTTTCTACTTTTTTCTTAAGGTGTAAGTCAAATTCCTCTCTTTGTGAACTTAAGACTACTCAGTATCTTTTTTTGTATTTTGGTTTTATTACTTCTTTACTTTTTTTATAATATATATTGGATTTCCTTTCTGAAATTTTAACCTCTTCTGGAATAAAATTGCACCAATCTTCTTCTTTTTCTTTAATGTGCTCACTTAATGTCTTTCTGCTATATTCACAATTAAAATCAACAACTACCCAGCTATTACCATTTTGAAATTCTTCTTCAATTGTCTTAATATGTTTGTTTCCTCTAAGAACCCATTTTATATAGTTGATTCGGTATTCTTTAGTTTCTTCTAGAACTTTAAAGAATGAGATTTACACTTTAAAGAAAGCACTCTTGTTACAAGTTCTGTTTTTAGATAACCAGAGGCTGTATTCTAATCATGTTGCTACTGGTTTAATTTCTAACTCTTTCTGCTTGGCTGTTTCTTTAACACTTTGGATTATAATTCCTTGTGAGATTTCTAGGCTCTTCTTATGCTTTTTTTATCTAACACTTCTATATAGTTATTTTTACTTACTAGTAGCTTCTTGTTTCTACCTGTTAGTTCTGTTTATTATGCTACTACTTAATACTTTTTTGTGTTAAATGTTTCTATTTGCTCTATGCTCTTGTTTACTTTTATATCTGTCATTATTGTATTTTCTGCTTGTTGTCTTTTCTTTGATATTGTACTAGAATAATTTTCTTCATTTCTATTATTTTCTTCAATCCTCTCCATCTTGCTCTTTTCTTTTTTTATTTTCTCTTTGTTTAAACTTAATATTTAATCAACTGAGCCTAGATTTTGACTTGCTATCTTAATTTTACTGACCCACTCCTCAATAGTTTTCTTTGATACTGTTTTAGTCTCTTCAGATGCATATCTTAGGGCTTTGAGTATTTGACTATATAGTAGAAAATCTTTAGTTGTAATTTTTTGAGAATCATCAAGAGCTAAGTTTTTTGCTATAGTTTCTAAGTTACTTGGTTCTTTAGTCATAGATGTTTCTAGGATACAATTTAATTTACTACAGTTTAAGTATCTATAAAGTTTGTTACCTGTTCCTTGCACCTGCTGAATTAGACTTTATTTGTTGATTATCTCTATTTAATTACTTTATTTATTTGATTTATTTTTGTATTTTTGTTGTTTGACTATCTATTCCCTAATTTAGTTTTGTATGTGACTTAATGTTTGTTGTTTTCTTTTGCCAATTATTGTAAATTTCTATATCTGGAATATGGCTGTTTGTTTGTTTTTGATATCTACTGTTTTGATTGATCACATGTGCTTTACAATTTTTCTAGAATAGTGTAATGCCCTACTTTTGTTAGAGAAAATTTTCATAACTGACTCAAAGTTTTTTAAATAGTTTGGTTTCAATAGAAGTAAATTTTATATTAAAATAAAAAAAGAAAACACACTGAATAAACAAAATCTATAGCCTTCTTGGTACTTTAAGAAGGGCAAGCCAAGTTGATTAGTCTATAAAGATCAGAAAAAATAAATAAACAAAATTGTTCATTCTTTACTAGGATTGCCAACTTTGCACTAGCAACCAGACCAAAACTAGCTACTTGTGGCTTTTTGATTTCCAGTAGTATTAATTTTAACAATGTTAAATCTAATATTTTAAAAAAAAGCTATATTATTAAAGAGAACTTGTAATATTGTTTTTAATTTTTTGTTAATTTTGTTTGTTTTGATGATCTATAAAAAGAGTACATAAATTGAATCTATATATTTTAATTTATACAGATTCTTTTTAAATATAGAAATATATTAAATAATTTTAAATTCTATAAAAATTGTTGAATAGTTATATTAATTTTTATTTTTTTAAAATTTTAGTTAAATGTTTAAAATTAAAAACTTTAATTCTTATAGATTGTTATATTTATTTTAACAAAAGGTTTTTTTGTGTTTTATTGCTAAATAACAAGCTTTGCTACAGTCTGAGTACTAGTACAAAAAGAGATAAAGTTAAACCTTGATAGTTTTTAATAAAAAACAACTACAAAGTTATTTGACCTTAATATGAAATAGTTAAAGTTATACAGATATAGATTAGATAATATAAAAAGTTTAAATAAAGCACTTACAAGCAAGAATCAGATATGACAAATAGTAAGCAATCTTAAAATAGAATTCTTAAATAAACAATAATTAAAATTATATATATAACTAGTTGTATTTTTATAAATTATGTATATATTTAAGATAATATTAACTAATAAAAAATTGCTAGTTTAGCTAAGCAATTAACTGCTTATTAAAAAAAATTCTTTAGTAATTAAAAGTATAAAAAATATAAAAAAACAAATATTAGTAAAGAAGAAATTATTATATTAAAAATTAAGAAAATAATAAAAGAAAAATTAAATAAAAAAGATAAACAAGCAATAATATAAAAAAAAAATTAGATACAAAATATATATATATATTTTAATATTGTCAACTTGGTTGTTGTTATTCTCTTGTACAGCACAATGCTTGGTTATGCTATTATGCTTTTTTTAACAAAGATCCCTTAAAGTACCCTGCTTATGCAAAGTACTTAAAGGATCTTTGTTATTATATAATATAAAATTTATTATATTTATTTGCTCCTTTAATAACAGTTACCTTATCTGCTCACTTTTTTAACAGTTATACCATCTATCTGCCCTTTTAATAACAGTTACTTCACTATCTGCCTATATATTCTAAATGTTCAGTTATTAGTATAATAAAAAAATTTATATATAATAAAAAAAAATTATATATAAAAATATATGTTATATATATATCTGAATAATATAATATATAATTATTAATAGTACTTTACATAATTTCAAATTATATAACCTGTATAATATTTGTAATATAAAATATAAAAAACAAAAATAAATAAATAAAAAGAAATTTGCTAATTTATATTACAGGTAATCATCATCTGTAATAAAATTATTTTAAAATTTTGTTTATAAAACTATTTTTGAAGTTCTAAGTAAAAAAATTTCTTGCAAAATTTTACTATAAACTTTATTAAACTCTAACCTAATATGAGCTCTGGGCTCTAACTCTAAGGTCAAGAAAAAATATTTGTTATTTTATTTCTTTGTTTATTTTGTATAACTATATTATATAAAATTATAATAATAATTATAGATAATAATCACTTAAGGTAATAATTAGTTAATTTTAATAAAAAATATTAAAAATAAAAAATAAAAATAAAACTAAAAAAATAAAACAAAAAAATAAAATAAATAAAAAAATAATAAAAATAAAAAAAATTAAATAAAAATAATCAAAAATAAAAAAATTAAAAAATTAAAATTAAAAATAAAAGAACTAAAAAATTAAAAAATAAAATATAATCTAAAAAATCTAAAAAAAATAAAAAATAAAAATATAAAACCAAAAATATAAAAATTAAATTAAAAAGTAATAAAAAAATAATAAAAACACTAAACAATTAAAAATTAAAAAAATTAAAATAACTAAAATAAAAATAAAATACAAAACAAATAAAAAATAAAAAAAATACAAAAAATTAAAATTATAAAAATAAAAAAAAAAACAAAAAATAAAAAATAATAATTTTAAAAAAAATTAAAAAATAAAAAATAAACAAAAATACTAAAAACAAAAACAAAAAAACAAAACAAATAAAAATTAAAAATTAAATAAAAAAAATTCAACTAATTATAAATAATTAACTTATTAGGCTATAAATATAAATTTATTTAACAAATTTAAAATAATATATTTAAAATAATATAATTAAATAATTTTTATCTAATTAATTATAAAAAATTTAATTATTAGTTTGTAAATATAAAATTAATCTACCAATTTGAAATAACAAATTTAAAAAAAATCTAAAAATAAATAATAAATAAAAATAATAAAAAATAAATTAAAATAAAAATAATAAAAAATAAATTAAAATTTAAAAAATAAAAATAAAAATAAAAATAATAAAAAATATAAAATAATAAAATATAAATATAAAAATTAAAAAATAAAAAATAAAAAATAAAAATATTAAAAAATATAAATTAATAAAATAAATATAAATATAAATATTAAAAAATTAAGCTAATACTAAACAGCATTTTAGAAAAGGTCTAAAAACACATTTTGAAATTATTTTCTTAAACCAAAACTAATTAGCATATCATGCTACTAAAGAAGTTAAAATCTTTAATAAAACTTACTATAGATATATTTCTACAGATGCACACAAATTGTTTCTTCTAGTAAAAATAAGAAATGTCTCTTTAGAAACCAAAGAACAAGTCTCTATAATGGTTAAAAAAGCATTTGAAAATTTTGAAAAAATCACCTTGATTAAATTATTACTTATTGAAGGTACTTTCTATATAACAGACTAATAGATTGTTATCTTTGATAATACAGAAGACTCTAAACTAGAGCAAAGACTCACCTACTTTACATTCATTAAAGACAACAAAGTTATGACTAAATAGAAAGAAGCACCAAAAGTATACTACTTCTGTGATCAAACAGGTCATATTAAGAAAAACTGCTTGCAATTTCAAGAGCCAAAGAAATTAAGACAACATTTTCAAGAACTTAAAAATAAAAAAAAAGAACCTAGTTAAGACTTCAGAAGAGATCATTACAGAAAATTTAATGGATATAGACAAGAAACATACTACAACACAAGAAACAGCAGAGAATGATATTGCAGAGACAGCACTTAACCAAGAATAGGCAACTAAACTAGAAGAGAACCTTGTCATAAATAACATAGATGCCAAAACAGAACCACTTGCAGAAAATGAGCTTATTATAGATAATTGTCTTACCAATTTAGTCCTAGAGAATGTAAACATGAATCAGAAGGATGACTATACAGTTAATCAGAAAAATACTGAAAATGCAGCATTTACACTAGTAGTAAGAAAAAGAAGAAAACACAAGAATGCAAAACCCTACAGCATGGTGAACAAAGAAAATCAGAATAATAAACCAAAACAAAAGGCCCAAAGAAGCCCTAAAAATTATTAATTCTTTTTATGAACAATACATCAATTAAAATTACTACTTTAAATATCAAAGGCTTAAATAATCCAGACAAATGACTTAGAGCATTAATATTGTTAAAATCATACAAACTAGATATCATTCTTTTACAGAAAACAAACATTTTCAATACTACAATATAGCAATTTTTGAAAGATCAATAGTTCTTCAATTTAATCTGAACAGGCAGAACAGCAATACTAGCAGAAAACAAGAAGATAAAGTTCCAGAATATCAAAAGATCTCATGAAGACAGAATTATCTCAACTTGTTTCATTTTCAAAAAATTTCTTTTTTATATAATTAACACATATACACTACCAAACACTCTAAACAGAGCTGCATTTTTCAACAAATAGAATATAGACAAAAAAAAATATATAATCAACATTATAGCAGGAGACTTAAACACAAATTTAAATCCAAAAATAAATAGAAAAAGTCAAGCATCTGTTCAGAATGATCCTTTAAGACACTTGCTAAAAGAAATTAAAAAGAACTACATCGAATCAGCCTCTTTTTCTCCACAAAACCCCTTCTTTACTTTTCATCAGAAAACACATAATAATCAAATAATTGCTATTTAGTTAGATTATATATTTATAAATAAAAGCTACAGTTACTTTAAATCAGAAACAAAAACTAAATTTGGCAACTCAGATCATTTTTTAGTTGAATGCACTCTAAATCTAAAACAGGACTCTAAGCACTCAGCTATCTGGAGATTTGATTCAAACTCTTTTAAGAACAGTTCACTAAAGAAAGAAGTACTTGAAGAAATCCAAGACATGACCTCTGCAACAAACTAAGATATGCATAAAATCTATATTAAATCGATTATAAAAGCCTTTAAGAAACCCAAGGCCCTAGAAAACAAAATAAAAAGACTAAACAAGTAAGTTAGTTAATTAAAAGAAACATTAGCAAAAACTCCTAATCAAACACACCTTTTCTCAACATTGAATACATTAAATTCACAAATTTAAACTGAACTAGAAGAATTGGCAAACAGATAGCAATGATGGTCCAAAACAAACTGAATAGAATTAGAAGAAAAATCTACCAAGTATTTCTATTCATATTTCAAAAGTAAAAGCTCACATTCAGTAACAACAGAAATACAGATACCCTTAACATAAAGACAACACAGTGATAAGGAAATCCTTAATTACATTAAGAAACAATATACTAAAATTTATAACAAAAAAAACATCAATAATAAAATAGCAGAACAAATTACAAATGGGCTTTCACAAGTATCAACCTACATGAACAACAAGCTAACGGATCATATTACTCAAGAAGAAATCTCAACAGTTATCAGATCATTACTTAATAATAAATCTTCAAGGCTGGATGGTCTTACCTATAAATTTTATAAACTCACAGAAGAACAGATTACACCAGTACTAGAAATAATTTTTAATCAGGTATTAAACATAAGAAAAATGCCCTTATTATGATATAAGAATCTAATTACACTAATTTCAAAGAAATCAGAAGAGCTGCATAATATAAATAATTGGAGACCAATATCTTTAGTAAATTGTGATACAAAGATTTTCATGAAAATTATGGCAATTAGGCTAAATAGTATTTGCAAAACAATAGTACCCCAGCATCAACAAGGTTTTATTGCAAAAAAATTAATTACAGACTCAGCAATGGACATTCTTACAACTCTAAAAAATCAAAGTAATGATCTTAAAGAACATTGGATGTTTTTTGTAGATCAACAAAAGCTTTTGATAGAATAAGTTATGAATTTCTATAAATAGTATTAAAAAAAATGAATTTCAATGAAAGGTTCAGAGATCTGATAAAGAATCTATTCACTTGACAAGAAGCTCATATCTTGAACTTAGAAAACATCTCAAGCCCCTTCAGAGTAAAAAGAGAAGTTAGACAAGGAGATCTTCTCTCACTTATGCTATATGTTCTTGTATTTGAACTATTACTAAACTTAATAAACAACAAAATAACTGGAATCAAAATTGACAACTAGTCTTTTTTTTTTTTTTTTTGAGTATCCCTGTTGCTTATAACAACTAGGAGTGCAGGTGGTGCTCTTTATTAAAATATTATTATATTAAAATATTATGAACAGTCTAAATACATTTTAGATATTTACAGATTAGTTTGGCAGTTTTAGGTCTATAACCTAGTGTGTTGTATTTTAAAACATATATTTCTTTTGAAATATGAGCTTTAATTAGTGTGCTAAGTGAGCTCAGAGGGGTATCAGAGCCATCCCATTTTAATGAAGTGTAATAACACCAAATTTCGTAGATTATATTGATATGTAGCCAGGTTATTGTAGTTAATGCTTGAGCACAGTTAATGTTTAAAGCCTGAAAAATGCTTTCCAAGTTGGTTAGTATAGGTTTTTCCTTGTTGAAATTTAGGAACTTATATGCTTCCTTCTAGATTATTATACTTCTAGAACACTCAAAAGCAAAGTGTTCAAAAGTTTGAAGCTCTTCTAGACATCAGATACAGCTGCCTGTTTCTAATGGTCCTATGTGTTTAAAGTAATACCCTAAAGAAAGAGCTCTGTAAAAAAGCCACTAAAAGATGTCTTTTTTCTTGTTGCATATAGGCTTTAAAGAAAGCCAAGTAGGTTGTATAGTCTGAGGTACAGAGTGAAGAGAGATAGGTGGTAGAATAGCCTTCTTCAAAAGCTCCAAGATTTTTTTAACTGAGAGCTTGTCTCCTTTTGTTTTGCTGATTATAATTTCTTTTTTGTTCCAAGGCCAGTTAGTAGTGGAGAGGATTCTTCTTTTAGTTCTTGTCCAAGCTAACAGATAGGGTTTCCATTCTGTAAGCCAAGCTTTTGAGTGTATATTGTCTGAGTTTAAAACCTGTAATGGTGAAATATTTCTTTTTTCTCTGAGCATCATACTTATTTTGCTTCTTTTATATAATGCCCATATTGAGTTTGAGGTAAAAAGTTTTATCCAAACAGAAATTAGATATGCATCTAACATATCTTTAATAATCAGA